>JADGJL010000127.1:5609-38886 GCA_027600665.1 Irineochytrium annulatum | reverse complement strand
TACCTGGTATATCCCGTCTGACGTGTTTATAAATCTGGTCCTAAGCACCTCGTGATTGTTGATAAACCTAACCCACCCCGTCTGAATCCGATCGAAGCCGACATTTTTGAGCTCCCACATGTGGTTCACCACATACATTGATGGATCCTTCATAGACTCAATCAGCATACCAAATTGCAACGGCGTAGTAGGGTAAACGTCTTCTACGTCTTCAGCCGCGATGCCGACCGCAGGGAAGTGTGTTTGTCTGATACTCTGCAGCACGGCGTAATCCATCAATCCGAAGGGCTGTACACTCTCTATCATCGCTTCTTCAGATGATGCCATTGAAGCTAACGTCGATAGGAACGGTAACTTAAAAACGTGCGACGCGTTGAAGCCGAAACCCTTCTTCGCAGCGGCCGCAGTCATCCGAATCACCGTCAAGGAGTCACCGCCGAGCTCGAAGAACGACGTATTGCGGCCGATGACCTGATCGACCGACAACACCGATTTCCAAATCTCCGCCAACACGGCCTCGTGCTCGGTCAAAACCAATTCCTCGGGATCAATCTCTGGCTGAGGCATCCGCATTAAGGCCTGGCGGTCAATCTTCCCATTGGGATTCAGCGGCAACTTATCCATGCAGATGTAAACGCTTGGGATCATGTAATGCGGAAGGAACTTCGACACAAGCTCCCGCAGCTCGGCTTGTTTAAAGGACGCAGGGGAGACGTAACCGATGAGGATATCGTTTTTGACAACAGCGGCTGCGAGGTTCACTCTGGGGTGTCTGCCAATAGCGTTCGCGACCTCGTCGAGTTCAATGCGGTAACCCCGTAGCTTTACCTGATTGTCACGACGACCGAGGATTTTAAGATTGCCGTTATGCAACCAGCGACCCTAAAAACATAAGTAAGATACAAAGACACAAACGGTGGAAGCCGAAATAACGAGGAAGTACGTACCAGATCGCCGCTTCGGAACATTCTCGTTCCATCTTCACTAATGGTGTCCATAACAAAACGCTCCGCGTTGCCCTCTGGAGAGTTCGTATATCCGTTCGTAACGCATGCGCCTCCGATTACGATCTCACCAACTATTCCGGGCGGCACCAGCTTATCATTCTCGTCCAGGATGTAGACTTTAGAGTTGGCCATGGGCTTCCCGATGGAAATCTCGCCGCCCACGCGCATTAAGCCTCCCAACGCGTACACTGAGCACTCGGACGGCGCGTACGTGTTGTAAAGCTTCGCACGGCCCGCCCACATGTCCGCGAGAGACGCCGATAGCGGTTCGCCGGAGACGTAGATCACCTCAATATTGGGGTATTTAGCCGGGTCCATCGCCGCAAGACCCGTTGGTGTGATTGAGACGACGTTGACCTTCGATAAGACGGCCATCGCGTCGTCGGCCTGTCGGAGATGGAGGGTCGCGCCAAAGGAGAGGGCGACAAAGATGTCGAACTGGCACATGTCGAACCCGATCGAGTTGAACTGAGATACGCTCGATGCAGGCGAGAGGTGCGCGGTCACTAGGTCATCCTGCAGGAACCTCGTCATACCAAAATGATGGACCGTGACGCCTTTCGGCTTCCCCGTCGATCCCGAAGTGAAGACGACGAAGGCGTTGTCGCGACCTCGAGCGGTGTCCGGCAGCTTCGACGTCTTATGCTCAGCCGCTTTGAATCTCTCCCCCACAAACTCGGACAGGGAGAACGTCGTCGGTTTCTCTCCCAGCGTTAACGAGTTCAAGACAGAGAGCGTTCCATCCATGAACAGGATGACCGCACAGCTCCCTTCGGCGGCCATGGTCGAAATGCGGTTCGGCGGGAAGGCCGCATCCATAATTACGTATGCTGCTCCGGCTTTGAGGATACCCAAGATGCCGACGATCATCTCAGTCGACCGGTTCACGATCAGACCAACATTTTGGCCGCCTTTCACTCCGGTTGCCCGAAGTTTATGAGCAACCGCGTTCGCCCGTTCGTCCAACTCCCCGTATGTGGTTTGGTGCGACCCGTTGACCACCGCAATTGACTTTGGCGACTTGGCAGCGAATACCTCAAACCGCTGGTGGTAGAGCTCGGGCTGGGGTAACGTTTGAACAGCCGATGCTCCAAAGTTGCGGATCTTCTCCAAAGAGGAACCGATAACTTGGTCAACGTCCGCTAAAGTTGTAGTCTGCTTCCCCTCCGTCATCTCCGTCAAAACTGATTCGAACTTCCGAAGAAGGTCGTTGATCAGAGATGCGTCGAAGCGCCTTGTGTTGAACGAGAGCTTAAGCGAGATCTCGTCGGAATGTTGCTCAACCGTGAGCGTGATGGGGACGGACGTAAACTCCAGGTGGTCGATCTGTTCGAAGGAGTATGCATCCTCTGCCGCGCCATCGTTTGCAGGGTAATTTTGGAAGACGACAAGGCTCTCAATCAGATCCTGCTTGCCAATCCACTGCTGAATGTCCAAGAGACTAATGTGGGAGTGCGCCATAATGTCGTTCGACAGCGTCTGAGCATGCTTCAAGAACTCCGCCATAGTCATCGTCGACGGAGCACGAATCGGGATTGGTACGGTGTTGATGAGCATTCCCACGATACTAGCAGACAAACGTGTCAGCGATGATGGAGGAGGCCGAAAGACTCTCAAAGGGTAAACTTACCCATCCGATCCCTCTAAACCCTGATCACGGCCAGATACGATCGACCCAAAGAGGACGTCCGAACTGCACGTATAGTGCTTCAATGTGAGGGCCCAAGCCGCGCGCACGAGCGAGCTAACGGTCACATGCAGGTTCCGGCAGACTTTCTCCAGCGAGCGCAGGGTGACCGAGCTCAGGACATCTGTGTACGCCGACCTACCCCCTAGCGACGCCTCATCGAAAACAGGGAGACTCAACGCCTTCGACTCCGGCGCGCCCGCGAACATCGCCTTCCAAAACGTCTCACTGGATCCACGTGGCTGCTTGCCGAGCCACTCGACGTGGTCGCGGAAGTGGGCCAACGGCGCGTCGAGGCGGGTGCCCGAGCACGCTAGCCTCCACTCGTTGAGGATGATTTGGATGGACCAGCCGTCGACGACGGCATGATGGCAGGCCCAGACGACGCGGACTCGTCCGTCATCTAAAAGGAATAACCGCTGCGCGTGAGCTACGTATTGGCAACGAAAATGCATAAATCTAATAAGACTTACCTAGCAACAAGACGGTAAAGCGCATAAAGGATGCATCTTCCAGTCGGAACCCGCGCGCCCGCTCCTCCGCCATGACCCTCTCAGCCATCACCACGGCCTCCTCCTCCGAATGAGTCCCCGCCAGCACGGTAAACTTTGCACGATCCATCTTCAGCACCGCCTGCACCAGGCCTGATCCGCCGGGTGAGCAGAAGACCGTACGCAGGCTGGCGTGCTTCCGCGCGACGGCCGCCCACCCGGCCCTCAGCTTGGCGACGCCCATGCCCCCGCGGACGTCGATTACGTTAACGATCGTGTACTCGGAGGCGTCCTGGATCATGGCGGCGAGCAGGCCCGACTGCAGCGGGGTCGCCGGGTACATGTCCTCGATCTGGGCGGACGTCACGCCGTACCGGTCGTGGAGCGCCTGCTCGGTCTCAAAGATAGACTCAAGGGATGGCATCAACGGGGAGTCCATCATGTCTCTCCCGCCCAGCGTGGCAGGGTCGACGCAGTGCCGGACGATCCTCCGCATGCACTTACGCCACGACTCCATCCACGCCCTGGCGTCGGACTCGCGCATGACGTCGCCCGAGCCAGTGAAATCGACGACAAGTGAGTCCCTGCCCTGCACGCAGCTGATGAAGATCGGGTTAAGCCCACCGTCGCCCTCGGACGCCGCCGACACCTCGCGCTTGATCGTGAGAAAGGCCGCACTCCCCGCGCCGTACGTGGTCCCGAGGCCGTCGCACCGGAACCCGATGTTGTATCCCTTGTGCGACTTGACCGAGCTCTTGGACCAGGCCAGGTGCTTGAGGATGCCATATGAGATGCCGTTGTCCGGCACGCCCCGCAAAGATTGCTTCACATGTCGAATGACGCTCTCGATGGTCGACGATGTCGTGGCGTCGAGAACGAGCGGGAACGTGCTGGCGAACGGCCCGACGGTCGCGGCCACGTCCATGCCGAACGTATCTCCGTACCTGCCGTGATCCTCGATCTCCACGCGGAGATCAGCCTCAGACTCACTGTCGCCGTTCCTCTTCGAGTAGGCGGCCTTCGACATCACGAGGGCCGCGAGGATGAGCTCGCGCACGTCCGTCCTGTAAGGCATGTTGGCCGCAGGGAGCTGCCTTGCCATTTCCTCATCCAGCTCAACCCTAATAGTGAAACGTTCCGTGGACGAGACGCGTGTCTCCTGCCGGTCCGAGTCGCGCAAGTAAGGTTCCCATCCGGCCGGCTCAAAATCGGCCGCGCAGGCGACCATCTCGGAGGACCAACTTTTGTAGGAATCGGATTGCTTGAGGGGCAGTTTCCCGCCCGTGAGGAGGGCCTCGAGGTTGTCCAGGAGGATCGTCCAGGAATGAGCGTCCGCGACGAGGTTATGGATCGTCAGGAGGAGACGCTGCGACCCGTCCGGCAGCGAAACTAGCGCGGCGCTGTGAAGCCGGCCGTCCTCCACCGAGATATGCTGCCTCTCGGCTTGCACGAGCATGGGAAGGGCATCGGCGGTCCGCAAGGCGTGTTCTGTCAAGATGAAGACGATCGATCCGGGCGCCTGGACATTCTGCATCCAGTTCCCAGTGCGCTGACGAACAAAACGCGCTCGCAGCATGTCGTGCCAAAAGAGGAGGGCCGCGAACGCATCCTGAAATGGAAAGTCGCGTCAGTATGGAGCTACACACCGCGAAACTAGAACTTAAAGCCGACTCTCACCTTGAGATCTCCTGCATTGATGCTCTTCTGGGGCCGAAGCAGCAGCGACGTGCTCTGAGCGTTGACGTTGCTGCATGCGAGGATGTGGTGCTGTCGAGGACCCAGCGGGATTTGACCACCAACAGGAGTTGGCGTCACAACATCGTGCGGTACCACGGTCGCGGCCATCGCCAGCTCCGCGAGCGGGGCGCATTGCACAACCCTTAGCGAGGCCGGGAGGTCCAATCCGGCGCTCCAGGCCCTGCCGATGACGCGGAGGGCCGCGACGTGGTTCCCGCCGAGCGCGGTGAAGTTGGTTCCGCGCCCGATTTGCACCTCGCGCTCGACGCCGAGGACGGTCCTCCAGATGTCCGCTAGGATGGTCTCCCTCTCATTTAAATCAAGATCCGCGTCCAGGTCCAATTCTGTATGGTGGTCGGTCAGCATGCCCTTTTTGGCGTCGATGGCCGTGATGAGCTCAATGTGAGCTTGGTCCGCAGCGTCGAACTCGGTGTTGTTGTCCGAGTCAGAGTGGATGGACGCCGTCGGTGTCCTTTGAAGCTCCGTGACTCTTCGGCCGTGACGGCCGTCGTCGCGGTCGAATGAAGGCATTGCTTGCGAATACGCGGGCCTCCTTCCAACTGAGGCGTCCAGGGAGTATACCAGAAACGTGAGGTGAGCGCGGCTTCAGGGCTCTGACGCGTCGTTGTGCTGATGCAACTGATGCAACATCAACCTTCCCGATTGATGGAAAACGTGGTAAAAAGTCCGTCATTGCTTCAAATGGTAGGGTCCGTTTTTTTTGATGGCTTGAGCGGCTAGGTTATAGGACTCTCGTTGCTCATTTTCAGCAACACGTTCTCAAAAAGCAGTCAGGGTTGTTGGCGCACCCTGGGCTTGCCCTGACACCTGTAACATTCGGGGGTCGGCATGTTGCCACGTTGCCATGCATACCACGAACGTCTGGCTGGTTGCCGGAAAGGCTGATGCTGCCCACGCTTAACGCGGAATCTGCTTTTTTCTTGAATTATTATCAACAGGAGAACTTAGGGTTAGCTTGCTTACGAAAATAGGAATAGAGATTTTTAATGTGATTGTGCCTTCTAAATTTTATTACGTGCGCTTAAGGTTTAAATTGAGTGCAATGCGGAAAGCCTCAATGCCGCCCCCTGACAGCTCTAATTATAAAGAATATACTCTACTAAGGAAAAAAAAACGTTGACGTAATGATAAAGAGTGCGAGACCGGGTGCGATCTCTTCTGCGCGAAGAGAAATGACAAGAAAAGCTTGATTTGTAATTGCATTGAGCTTGCCGATTGCTGATGAAGGACAAATGCCACAAAGGATAACGAAGGAATTGTGCTGAATATGCAATGCATCAAAAGAAGATATCGTCGGCGCCGGCTGCCAACGGCACGCGGCGGTCCGACATGAACAAGTAAGGGTTGAAATGCGAGGGGTCCGGCGCATCAGTCGTCGTCGTCGTCGACGTCGTCGGGGTCATGCCTAGGTCGATATCCCAGTCCAAATCGCGGTGAACAAGCACCGAGGCGCTCACGGCAGCCTCCTCGTCCTGGGTGTGGAAGGAAGGTGTACTCGGGCGCCTGTTAAGGGTGCCGGCGTCGGCGATAGAGTCGGGCACGTTGACCGGCACTGGCACCGGAACGGGTATGGACCCGGGCCTCCAGGCGGCGCCAATGCGCGACTCCAGGTCGAGCGAGGAACAGTGAAGGTCGTGCTGCGCCTGCTGCGCCTGCTGGCGCTGGCGGCGAGCCTCGTCGTTAAGGAGGGACGAGAGGAGGTCCAAGTCCAGGTCGAGGGGCAAGGACGTGGGAGAGAATTGGGGCTGCGAATTCGAGGACGACGGTGGCATTGGCGGCGACTGGTGCTGCTGCGCGTAGAACTGGGGTGACTGGTGATGCGGGTGGAAGGGGGTTGGGGGCGGCTGGCTCAGCGACCACGCGAGGATCTCGGACTCCGAAGGGAATGCAGTGGTGGGTTGGATATTGGGGAAGATGGAAGGATTACTAAGCGTTTGCGGGAACAGGAATCCGTAGTTCGTCGTGTTGCCAGTGGCTGTGGGTGTGGAGGAGGGAAGGAACGGTGAGGAGGCCGGCGGGGAGGTTGAGTGGATGCTCGCAGCGCCGATATTACTGCTGCCGCTGCTGCTACTACTGCTGCTGCTGCTGCTGCTGCTGCTGCTATCGACGCAAATGCTGTCGACATTGTCGTTGACGGCATGACGCGGGGTTGAAGCGGAAGGAGAAGACGCTAACGCGGAACCAGGGGTTTTTGAGACCTTCGTGCTGACGACCATCTGGTCGTGGGAGCTCCACCGATACTCTACGCCGGTCGGCGAACACATGGTGACAGAAATGGGGCAAGACTGGGGGTTTTTTTTTTTAAGAAAATAAAAATAAAACGAGTTGATTGATGAGTCAAGAGCATCGCTGAAATATATCGTAACCAAGCACACTTACAGTCTTGTTGAAGATTTTAGCGACTTTTTTCAGCATCGACTTCTTGGCCTTGCAGAACTCAATGGACCTTTTGCGCGCTTCCGCGGCAGAGAGGCTGCTCCTCTTTGTGGCGACGACACCCTTCTCAGTCATCCTGCAATTCAGCGCGAGGAGGGGGGGGAGGGGGGAGGGGACGGTGTAGGGAGAGCGGAGCTTGGGAGATTGAGCGTGCGTGACGAAGGAAGAGATGGTTTTGACCCCTACCCTCGACGCGATCGTGACAAGTGAAAAGGCTTGTGTGATGGCGGCTTCGTGCCCAGGCCCCAGCCGACTGCTGGTTGGGGGTGCGGCATGGCATCCATGACGCCGCCCATGCATTAAAGGGTCCATCAGTCGTCCATGACCCTAACGGACGGGCGGAATCGTGGATGAATTTTCACGGTCAACCTGTCAGAGGCTTGCGCCCAGGGGCCCTCTTGCTGGCGCCCCCACCGTCATTGCAGAGATATTGATGTTCTTGCGCAACGTCTTGGCCAGCCGCTCAGATGCCATTTTCTTCGATTTATTGTCTTGTTTGCGAACATGCTCATAAACGCGGTATTCTGGGTGTGGTCGGCGAGCTCCAAACTTGGCTGGCGGTCGACGGTAAAAAAATCAGATTCCTCAATATTAACCTTCAAATGACGATAATTGGACGCTAATATTACTTTTTAAGATATATTCGTAAATAACTTGGGAATATTGTAGAAACTTGGAAGAAAATAACGCGACGAACAGGGCGTTAACATGGTGAGGGAGGAATTGTAAAGAATTATGACGAGAAAATTGTAAGGCTATTTAAACGTATGGGACAGCTAAATTGAAACGGAGAAATGAGCAGAATTAGAACGCAAACGGAAAGATATTCTTCGGTTTAGACATGCCCTGCAATTGGATTGTTTAAATTTAGAAAAGAGCAAACGACGGCAGTAAATTGCAAAGTCGTCTCCTTACCAGGATGCCAGACATAAGGAGTACCCGAAGCTCGCTCGAGAAAGATTCGACAAAACCTGCGGACCTCGGGATGTCCTGGCCGGCGTTGTGTCGAAGAATACGCGCCTCCGCATAGCGCTTTCGAACGATCGCGGATCTCGCCTCCTCATGATCTGACCCGACGATGTGAAGGGAGCGCGTTAAGGACTTCTTGTAGTAGAAGGACTTTTGAATCATGTTTCCGCAAGCGATGAGGACGTTGAATCGCCACAGCGCTGTCCCGTGGTGCGTCGAATCCAGGTACTGAACCAGTTCCGCGCCCTGCCCAACTCCAATGAGCCCGTCCACGCCACCGAGCTCTCCGATTAGCGACATCACTTTTTTGGCGGAGTACTGGATATGCTCCGCCCGAAGCGAGTCGTTCACATCCGCAAACCACTTGTGGTAAGGGCCCTCGATAATATGACCCGCGGCTACAGTTGAGATATGTTAGCAACGATATATTGTTAAATCATCTACACTCACCGACGTCGTTCATAACAAAGGGAGCATTCGTAAATATGAACTCAACCTCTGGAATTGCATCCGCGATATCCTTCAGCCGATCCTCCATGATTTTCGCGCTTGCGCCGAAACCATGCAAGCACAGAACCTTAAACGGCTTTGCCTCGGGCCTCTCGACCATGGAGAATGTGTCCTCGGAGCCGCATTC
Organism: Irineochytrium annulatum; assembly: GCA_027600665.1. Taxonomy (NCBI): domain Eukaryota; kingdom Fungi; phylum Chytridiomycota; class Chytridiomycetes; order Chytridiales; family Chytridiaceae; genus Irineochytrium; species Irineochytrium annulatum. The sequence goes on along the minus strand of JADGJL010000127.1, from coordinate 29,901 downwards.
TGGCGTCTGGTCCGATTTCTCAGAGAGGTGGTCGCTGGAAGATGTCAGACTCGACACCTCAGAAGACTGGTCATCGGATCGGGATGTGACGCTTGAATCGGAGGAGACGTCGGAATCGGAGTCGGCGGATTCTTCGGATGCCTCGCAGACGGATTCGATATCGGTAGCAGAATCGGACTTCTCCGTCGTCGGCCTGCTGGAATTTCCTTCGGCAAAATGCTCGATATCGTCATGCCTGTAGCCATCGACTTCACCGTCGACTTTAGCATTGTGAACCAGCGGCTCGATCTGCTTCAACTCGAGGACCTCCGCAATCACGCTAGGCTCCGGAAGCTCTACAATAGACTTCATCCACTTGGCCCACCCCTCCATCCACATTCGGGCGCGAGCTTCCGGCATGCTGCCTTCGGTGACAGAGAGGTCGACAAGCAATGTATCTCCCGAGTGCATGCAGTTGATTGTGATCGGGTGAAGACCGCGCTCAGCGGGATCTACGTCAAACAACTCCGGAACGCTCTCATCAATGGTCAGGAAGCCGTTCTCATCCTCCATCGACTGGAATCGCCCGAAGTAGTTGAAAGCAATGTCGTTTCGCGCGTGCGCCTTCACCGGGTTATCGAACAAGGCAAGGTGCTTCAAGACCCCGTAAGAAAGGCCCTTATCGGGGACGCCCCGGACCATTCTCTTAACCTGTTGGATAACTTCGACGACGGTGGCTGACTTGGTTGCAGTAAGATGCATCGGGTAGATGGTTGTAAACCAGCCCACTGTCGCAGACACGTCAAGCTCCTCGTCCCACGGCTCGCGCCCGTGCCCTTCAAGATCCAAGCTTAGCTCGATGTGATCTTCATCTTGAAGATTGGCCATCGATAGAAGAAGGCCAGCGAGAATGAGTTCTTGAATGTTAGTCCCGTAACGGACGTTGGTGGCATCGAGCTTGCTTGCAGCCCCTGCATCCAAAACACCCTGAAACGTGAGTTTTCTTGCCAGGTCCCGGTCCGCAACCTCCTTACGGTCCGATAGGTTCATATACGGCTCCCAAGCCGAAGGATCGTAGCCCGCTGCAGTCGCGATCATCTGCACAGACCACTCTTTAAACGAGGTCGTCTTGGGTGCGAGACGCCCTCCCGTCAACAACGTTTCCAGATCGGCGGCAAGGATTCGCCAAGACAACAGATCGACCACCAAGTGATGAATAGTGAAGAATATCCTTTGGGTTCCATCGGCAACCGTAATCAAAGCTGCCGAGTAAAGACGTCCTTCTTCAAGAGAAAGCGACGTCTGCATTCTCTGGAGAAGGACCGCCATCTCGTCGTCTGTCTGGGCGGCTTCTTCGGACGTGTACGTCGTTGACGAGGACGGCGCCTCGATTTCCTGGACCCAATGGCCTTTACGGTGACGTACGAAACGTGCACGAAGCATGTCGTGATGCTGAGTAAGAGTCAAAACTGCAGCCTATAAAGTACGTTAGAATAGTTGTCCAGATTGGCGAAAACAAGAGCAATGCATACCTTAAACTTCTTCAGGTCAATCCTAGACTTCAATTTGAAAAGGAAAGATTGATTATAATGATTAATGTTGTTCCATGATTGTTCGAAGAACATGTGTTGAATAGGCGTCAGCGGAATGCGGCCGAGAATTGGAGTAGAGTCGGTGGTATTGAGACGAGAAGCGGGAGCCGCCACTTTGACAACAGCCGCCATCGACCTCAGCGTCACATGCTTCATAATCTCGGCGGCTGTGATGCCCATCCCGGCTTGCTTTGCCATTGCCATTAGTCGGATTGCCGAAATCGAATCACCGCCAAGCTCGAAGAACGAGGTATTTTGGCCTATAGGAACCGTCGTCTTCAGCACGGACCTCCAGACTTGAGCCAAAGCCTCCTCGACTTCGCTTAACTGGAGATCGTCTTCGCTCGTCTCCGGCAGACTGAATGTCTTCAAAAGAGCCCGGTCGATCTTGCCGTTCGCGTTCAAGGGCAACGCGTCCATGCCCACGAAGCAAGCCGGGACCATATAGTGTGGCATGCGAGCGGAGACGATATCCCGCAGCTCAGCAGACGGAATGCCTTTGGGCGTCACGTACGCGATCAAGACATTGTCCTTCACGACAACAGCGGCCAATCTAACACCAGGATGTCCACTGATCGTGTTGGCAATGTCGTCCAATTCCATTCTGTACCCGCGAACCTTAACCTGATTGTCCCTGCGTCCGATGATTTGCATTTTACCATTGGGTAGCCATCGGCCCTGAAAGAAAAAAAGAAAAGTCAGCAAAGACGGCGTCGAAGCGAGAGACAGGGAAAGCAAAATGGTATAAACCACACTGCAAAGGTGAGCACCACTAACCAAGTCTCCTGTGCAATAAATGCGCCCAGCCGATACGTCGAAGGGGTTTGGTCCAAACTTGGTGGCGTTGCCTTCCGCGGAATTGATGTATCCATTCGACACCGTAAGGCCGCCAACTACAATTTCGCCAATCACTCCGGGAGGCACGAGATTCATTTGCTCGTCCACGATATAAATCAAAGAGTTCGCCAGCGGACCACCGATGTTGACGGGTTCATTTTTCATCATCTGCCCGCCGAGGACGATATCGGAAACCTCAGTCGGGCCGCAGATATTGTAGAGTTTAACCTTCTCGCACCATTCGTCTGCTAGCTTTTGGGGAAGAGGCTCGCCACCAACGTAGACGACACGGAGGTTGCCGACGGCACCGGGATCCAGCGCGGCAAGACCAGACGGCGTAATTTGAACAACATCCACCTGCTTCATAATAGACAGTGCATCTTCTCCGCGAAGGTACAGCGTGGCTCCACGAGACAAAGCCACATAGGTATCCCATTGAGCAGCATCAAAACCGATCGATAAAAAGTGTGCCACTTTGTCGCCAGCATGAATGTTTTCTGTAACTATTGGCTCGTTTGCAAATCGAGTCATGCCGTAATGCGGAACCATCACCCCCTTCGGTTTTCCGGTCGACCCTGAGGTGAAAACAATGAAGGCGGTGTCGGCTCCAGTAGTTTGAATGTTTAGTTTGGAGATATTGTGTACCGAGCGGGCGAACTTTAAGCCGACAAATTCGGAGAGCGAGAAAGAATCTGGCGGAATTTGAAGGTCGAGGTTGGCCAGAACGTCATTTGTTCCGTCCATGTGAAGAACGACGTTACACGATGCCTCTTCAGCCATTGTCCTGAGTCTCTCCAGGGGGAATCCGGCATCTAAAATAACGTACGCAGCTCCTGCTTTTAAGACGCCAAAAATCCCGACTAGCATTTCTATCGACCGGTTGACAATCAGGCCTACATTGTGACCTCTGGTGACTCGCATGCCGGCAAGTTTATGAGCGACAGCGTTTGCGCTCGCGTCAAGGTCGCCGTAGGTAATATTGTTGTCACCATAGACGACTGCCACTGCCAGCGGATTTTCCTTAGCGAGCTCCTCGAACCTCCGTTGGAACAAAGGGCAGGTTGGACGAGACTGATGCTTTGCCACGCCTAGGTCCCGAAGTTCCTCCACGTGATTTGGCGCAAGTGACCCAAGTTGCGTTATAGTGACCTCCCCGCAGGCTGTCGCTGCCATCAACTTAGAGACGATGTCGTTGACCTTCTGAAGCATCCCTCGAACAGCGTCTGCCGTAAAGAATCTCGTATCATAAGACATTACAGCTTGTAGCTGACCCATGACGACACTGAACTCGATGCTCCATTGGTCGAGCGTTGTTCCCTTATTTACCAAATCGACCAAATGGATTTTCCGTTCGGGTTTCCCATCGTCCGCACCGCCGTTTTGAAAAATGAAAATAGACGAGAACAACTTCGAGTTTCCCTTCAAAGGAAGCCAACGTTTAATATTGGCCAGACTCACGTGGTCAAACGCGAGCGAACTGGCATAGGTCTCGCGCACTTGGTTCAAAAGGTCGATAAAGGTCATCGTTTCAGCTAATTGAACCCGAAACGGAACCGTATTCAACATTGGTCCAACAATTCTGCCCAAAACGTTAGATCTCGCTTTCGAAACTTCTAATACCTGTCCGCGTTTGCGATGGGGCAATCCCGGCCCGAATGAACGTCACCGAAGACGACGTCATTGCATCTCGTGTAGTATCGAACGGTAAGAGCCCAAACGGCCCGCAATAAACATGCTACCGTTGTATTTTGGCTTGCGCTGACTTGACGCAAAGCCCGGAGAGTCACGGCGTCCCATCTGAACTCTTCTTCGCAAATTCGTGAATGTGGTTGTTCGCCGTGGTAAAAGCAAAGATCTTCGGCCGATGGCGCGCCAGTTAGCGCTGCCTTCCAATAAAGTTCGGTGTCTACTTCAGATCGCCTCATGACGTGGGCCACGAATTTGCGGTAGCTCGGGCTTACTTCAAGGGGAAGCCCTGAAAGGGCGTTACAGAGGGCGGAAGTGAGAATAGTAATAGACTGAGCATCGTAAACAGCTATTCCGAACTTAGTTAACTGTTGTTTCGTCCAGCAAGAAAACGTACCGTGATGCAATGTTAGTATAATCCTCTTCTTCGAACTATTTATGATCTCGATAACAGCTAAGCGAGCAAAGTAGTCGGTTGAAATCTCGAATCCACTTGCGAGATCCTTTTCCATGAACTCAGCTTGGAAGTGTTCGATATCCACCTGCGAAGATTGCAAGGCCGTGACTTTGCTCACTACTTTTCGTAGTACAACCTATTGAAGATGGTTAAGAACTGCTGCCTCAGATGCTAATTTTGGCTAAATTTACCTGGAAAATCCCCTCTGTCGTGACCATGAATCGAGACCGGAGAACGGCGTAGTTGCGAAGAAGCGTATCCCAGGCAATTTGAATGTCGCCAATGGTTATATCGGCGTCTGCTTCCCAAGTCTGATTTACCACGTACTTCGACTTCGTAACAAGGGTTTCGGCCACCATGGCACTTTGGAGAGACGACACCGGGAAGATGTCCTCTACACCTTCTGACTGTATCCCATACGGCAAGTAGTATGTGCCTTCCAAAAGTTCAAGAGTTGCTTTCGAAATAAGAGCATTGTCCAAGTCCATTTCATCGTATTCCGCGTCGGCAGTTCCGCTGCGCGATGCCAATGCTCGCAAAAACGGAGACTTGAATACAGTCGCGATGTTGAAATCGAATCCTTCTTTGGCCGCTTCAGCAACCATTTGAATTGAATTCAGTGAATCGCCACCAAGTTCGAAGAACGACGTTTGTGCGCCAATAGGTTGCTTGCAATCTAAAATGGACCTCCAGATATCAGCTAACAGCCTTTCGTTGTCGCTCAATGTCATCTCGCCCGTTTCCATTTCCGGTAGGGGATACGCTGCGAGTGCTTTGCGATCGATCTTCCCATTCGCGTTTAATGGCAGAGCATCCAGACCAACGTATCGAGCCGGTACCATGTAGTGTGGCAAATGTTTCGCAATGAAGTCATGAAGGTCCGGCGAGGTGGCGCCCCGAGGTGAAAAGTAAGCAACCAAGATATTGGCCTTTACAATCGCCGAGGCAACCTTGACGAGAGGGTGCCGAGACAACGAATTCGCCACTTCGTCGAGTTCGATACGATATCCCTTCAGTTTTACTTGATTATCCATGCGGCCGAGAATATGAATTTTGCCGTCAGGTAACCATCGTCCCTTAAGATATAAAAAGAAAAAAGAGAACCTGTTAGAATGACGCCAAATCAAGTGTGATGTAAAGAACAAACCACATCTCCAGTCGCATAGACACCGCGCATGTTTCCGTCAACGATTATTTTGATAAACTTATCGTTCTGTTCCTTTGGAGAGTTGATGTACCCGTTTGTAACAGCTGAACCCCCAATGCAAATAACGCCATTCACGCCAGGAGGCACTAAGTTCATGTCACCATCGCAAATGTATATCTCCGTATTTGCTAGAGGAGAACCGATTGTCACCGGAATCCCGCCTACCATCTGCGCGCCAGTGGCGATGAGCGATGTTTCTGCGGGACCATAGACGTTGAATAGCTTGGCTCTCGAAGCCCAGCGGTCCGAAACTGCCTGGGGAAGGTTTTCTCCGCAGGTGTATATGACCTCGATGTTAGAGTAAAGAGTCGGATCTAGAGCGGCCAAGCCAGTCGGGGTGATGGTTAAAATGTTAACATCTTTGATAACGGCAAGAGCGTCATCGGATGTACGAAGATGAAGCGTCGCTCCTAGGCTAAGAGCCATGCACACGTCCTGTTGACAGAGGTCGAATCCGATGGAATGAAACTGCGAAAGTTTGTCACCACGCTTGATGTTTCGGTAAAGGATCGGCTCGTCCAGCAACCGCGTGACTCCTGCGTGGTGAACCATCACTCCCTTCGGTTTTCCCGTTGACCCCGATGTGAAGACGATGAAGGCATTGTCCTTGCCGGAAGACGTATCCTGAAGTTTTGTAATGCGATGGTTTGAAGCGATAAACCTTCTTCCAAGAAAGTCTGACAAGCAGAAAGTCACTATATCGTCCTCAATAACCAGGTCGTCTAACGTCTCTCGACTCTCGTCCATATGAAGAATCACGGCGCACCGAGCCTCTAGGGCCATATTTGAAAGTCTATCTGTAGGAAAGGCCGCATCTAAAATCGTATACGTAGCCCCAGCTTTCAAAGCTCCGAAAATTCCAAGGACCATTTCGATAGATCGAGAAACAAGAAGTCCAACACTTTGTCCCTTAACAACGCCTAACGATTTCAATATGTGCGCGATGGCGTTTGCACGGAGGTCCAATTCGCCGTATGTGATCGATTTATCTCCTTGAACAACGGCTAACGAATCTGCAAACTCGGCGGCTTGCTGCTCAAATCGAGAGTGGAACAAAGTCCGCGTTGGCTCCTGCGGTGATGCCGAGGACCCAAACCGCCGGATAAGATCTTTGTCATGCGGCGACAAAGTTTCAAGGTCGCCAATGGTTAACTTGTCTGCATCCGGCTTCGATATAAGCGAAATAATGTCCCCAATCTTCCGAAGCATTCCAGTAATTGTTGCGTCAGAGAAGATTTGCGAGTCGTACGAAATAGTGGCCTTTAGTACACTGTCCACAATGCTGAATTCGGCGCCCCACTGATCCCACGTAGTGCCAGTAGTTTCAAGTTCATCAACAACCAAACCAGAAACAAGCGGACGCTCATTCGTCCTCAAATGGCCTTGGAAGAGGAAAATCGATCCAAACATCTGAACGTTCCCAGGAAATTTCATCCAACGTTTTATCTCAACCAGGCTTGCGTGGTCAAATTGCAGCGAGGAAGCGTAGGCATTGTGAGCGCATTTTAAGGCATCTTTAAACAACATTGAGCTATTGAGCTTAACGCGGAAAGGAACCGTATTCATTAAAGACCCTGATATTCTGTGCAAAAATGTTAAGATTGACAATCATAACAGCATACAATTTGGAGTACCTATCGATTTCGGGAATGGGCAGGTCCCTTCCTGAGTGAACATCGCCGAAGATAATGTCATCGGATCGTGAGTAATATCTGAGGACGAGCGCCCAGATAGCGCGAAGTACCGATGCGATAGTTGTTCCATTTTGGCTGCTCACGTGCTGCAGGCTACATAAGGTAGCTTCCTCCCAACTTACATCTATAGACTTAATCAAACCTTTGCTGTGTCCGTCGGAGCCAGCCTCCAAGGTGACGCCTTGCAGAGCCTCGGTCCAATACTTTTCTGTGTCAATCGCGGATCGAGACATAACGTGAGAAAGAAAACTGCGGTACTGGGGTCTGGGTTGCAAGGTTTGTCCCCAAAGTGCTTTAACCAGGTCGCTCGTAAATACATCCATTGAAGGACCGTCGTAAATTGCTATAGCACATTGGTCAATAAATACGAAACAGGTATTGTCAATCAAATTACCGTGGTGCATAGTGAATACGAGCCTCAGCTCAACGTCACACACTGCAATGACAGTCAGCTTCCTCGGGCATTCGGACGCTAGGTTGAAGCCACGCAGGTGATCGACAAGGCACTGAGCTTGAACTGCTTCGATAGAATCGTTGCCCAAATCGATAAATTGAACCTTGTCATGGCATTGTTGCAAGAGAACCTGCAAAGCGGTCAGTCGCATTATAAGAAGTTTACAATGGGTGGAGCTCTAACCTGGAATATTCCTTCACTCGTGTTCAAAAAGCGCATACGAAGAACGCAATGCGTTTCAACTAATCGGGCCCAAGCACGTTGAATGACTGCTCTCGATAAAGCTTGGGTGGAAACAACGCGCAAAACTTTGGAAGCTACAAACATAGACGACGACTTCATAGACTCGATAAGCATACCACTTTGAAGCGCAGTAGTTGGGTAAACATCCTGAACATTTTCCTTTTCAATTCCGCAAGAATGATATTGCTCTTCCAGCAGCGACAAGACGTCCTGACTGACTAATGGTGATGTGGGTTCTTTTACTTTCTTGTCCTCGTTCGCAGTCATAGCTGCTAAATCACGTAGAAACGGAGTTTTAAATACATTTGCAGCCGTAAATCCAAAGCCAGCCTCTGCCGCAGCCACGGTCATTCGAACGACGCTCATTGAGTCACCCCCCAGCTCGAAAAACGATGTGTTACGGCCAACAGACTGCCGGGGCTTCAAAATTGATGTCCATATCTCTTCCAGCTTTTGCTCAAGTTCGCCCAACTCCAAATCGGACGCATCAATCTCCTTTAACGGCATTTTGTTTAGTAACGCGCGATCGATTTTGCCATTTGAGTTCATGGGTAACTCGTTCATTCCCACAAAGCTAGCAGGTATCATGTAATGAGGCAGATGCTTAGCAACGGTTGATCGAAGTTCCTCCTTCGATACCACGTCCGGTGACACGTAAGCAATCAGGATGTTTTCCTTAATGATGGCTGCTGCCAGTTTTACTAGCGGATGAGAGCAGATTATGTTGGCGATCTCGTCGAGCTCGACCCTGTAACCACGTAGCTTGACCTGATTATCGCGGCGTCCTATCATTTGCATTTCGCCGTGAGGAAGCCAGCGGCCCTATGTTATCTGTTTGAGCAAGTGCCAATTTAATAATAGTTTATTCTCACCAGGTCACCCGTTCGATACATTTTGCCTCGGTCCGGCAAAAGAGGGTTGTGAATGAACTTCGTTGCATTTCCTTCAGGTGAGTTGATATACCCATTTGAAATGCAGAGTCCTCCGACGACAACCTCGCCGACGACTCCGTGCGGAACGAGTTCCAAATTTTCGTCCATTACGTAAACTTCTGAATTGGTAAATGGCGTTCCGATAGTAACTTCCATGTTGGGGAATATTTGGCATCCGAGGGCATTATCCGAAACTTCTGTTGGCCCGTACAAGTTCAATAGGGCCACCTTGCCTGCCCACCGGTCAGCTAACGCTTGAGGTAATTGCTCGCCTCCAACAAAAATGACACGGAGATTAGGATACTCATCGGCGTTTAAAGCTGCCAACCCTGTTGGTGTAATTTGGAGGATGGTAACCAAACTAAATGTATCCAGCGGATTAGTGCCGACCAAATATAAGGTAGCATTCGTTGACAAGGTGACAAATATCTCAGTCTGAGCAGCGTCAAACCCAATCGACATCATTTGGGCGAACTTGTCTCCCGCTTTCACGAAATTCATAAAGAGCGGTTCGTGTAGATAGCGAGTCATGCCGCAGTGAGGAACCATTACCCCCTTAGGCTTTCCTGTGGAGCCGGAAGTGAAAACAATAAAAGCACTGTCACGAGGATTCGCAGAGTCAGCTCGCTTAGTGATATTGTGCTGGTCAATCAGGAAGCTATCGGTGGCATATTCGGATAGATTGAAAGTCCGAAGTCGATCAATGGTGCATGTGGCTACTGAGGAGTATATACCCTCAGTACCGTTCATATGAAGTACTATCTGGCACGAAGATTCTTGTATCATTGTAGACAGTCGCTCGGGAGGGAACGATGAGTTCAGGACCACATAAGCTGCTCCCGACTTAAGAATACCGAGCAGCCCAACGACGAATTCAATTGATCGCGAGACGATAAGCCCGATGTTGCAGCCATTCGATACTTCGAACTCTTCGCAAAGCTTGTTTGCGATCGCATTTGCTCGTTGATCCAGTTCCTTATAGGTAATGCTTTTTCCTCTCTCGTTATCTCTTACAGCAATCGTGTCCGGTGAAACTAATGCAATTTCTTCGAATCTTGAATGGAAGAGGTCGTAACTAGGTTGCCGGTTGGACGGCGCTGCCCCGAGCTTCTTGACACGGCAATCCATGGGATCACTTAAGCAATTGAGTTGTTTCAAAAACACAGGTTCAGGTGAAACAAGCTTCTTCAGCAGATCGACAAACTTCTCCGACACATCGGTAATGTAAAATCGGCTGAACTTTCGAATGTCGAACAAAAGACTCATAGTGATATCTTCAGCCTTTTGCGCAATGTTCAACGTAAGCGGAATGTCAGTTGTCTCCAAGTGTTCGACTTCAGTGAACGAAAACGCCGTTGAGCTATGATCGCCCAATTCCGGGTAGTTTGAGAAATCAATCAAGGTGTCAAAAAGATTTTGGCTGTTAACCCATCGTTGAATATCCGAAAGGCTAATGTGCGAATGCTCCATCACGTCATTCGAAATTTTTTGCATGTATCGAAGAAAATTGTCCACGCTCATATCCGAAGGAGCGGAGACAGCTATCGGGATCGTATTTATCAGCATGCCCGCAATTCTAAGTAGATATATCAGCAAAGATAGGGACCAGTGACAAACCTTTCTGAGCCGTCTAAACCTCGATCGCGACCGGAGACGATGTAGCCGAAGACGACATTATTGCTGCGAGTATAATGTTTTAGAGTAAGGGCCCACGCTGCACGCATCATAGTGCTGACAGTAATCCGAAGTGAATTGCACCGCGCAACTATACTAGGGAGAGAAATTGACGTCTGAATTTCCTGATAAGGAATTTCGCCTTCGATGTCGGAGGCAGCGGTAGGTAGCTCAAGCGGCTTTGCTGACGCAGCACTAGCCAGCGTTGCCTTCCAGAATGTCTCGCTAGCCGCACTCGATTCCCTTAGCAACCATTCAACATGATCTCGGAAAGTCCCGACGACGGCTGGCAGGGGCAAGCCAGCGCAAGCTCGCTTCCAATCTTCGAGAAGGATGTGAGTGGACCAACCGTCCAAAATCGAATGATGGCAGGTCCATACAATGCGGTTGCGACCATCTATATGTATATTAGATTTCACAAATAGCTGTCTGGAACTCACCGTCTAATGGAAGAACTGTAAAACGGTTGAACGAACACTCCGTGATTGAAAATCCTCTCGCGCGCTCCTTAACTACCAAATCTGCCATAACCTTGGAAAGATCACTTGATCTTGCATTTACACAGTCAAGCACTGTCCAACTGGTGCGATCATCCTTCAAAACAACTTGTATTATGCCCGCAGCCCCGTTCAAACAAAAAATAGTTCGAGTAATAGAGTGCTGCCTTGTAACACTCGTCCACGCGTCTCGCAACCTTGAAATGGTCATCTCGCCGTCGATGTCCAAGACATTAACAATAGTGTATTCAGACGGGGCCTGCATCATTGCGGAGAGGAGGCCAAACTGCAAGGGCGTCACGGGATACATATCTTCAATATCTTTTGCGGTGATTCCATGTTGAGAGTAAAGAGTTGTCTCCGTCTGTCTCACTGCGTTATACGAAGGCATAAGAGGAACGTCGGACAACGTGCGGCCACCGACGGTCGCCGGATCGATGCAATGATCAATAATGTCTGTCATAGCGCCGGCCCAGTTAAGCATCCACCTCTCAGCTTGCTTTTTCGAAAACACCCCTGAGGTTACAGTCATTTCCAGCAGAAGGCCGTTGTCGGTGTGCATACAATTTATAGAAACAGGATTAAAATCGCTATCGTTCGGGTTAGTGTCCAGCAGATCAATGGCAGTTCTATCCGGTGTGAAGAACGCTTCGTCGCCCTCAATCGATTGGAATCGACCGAAGTAGTTAAAGGCGATCTCGTGACCGACGTGAGCTTTAACTGCATTTTGGGCTTTCGAGAGGTACTTGAAAACCCCGTACGACAGGCCCTTGTCAGGTACGGCACGAAGTTTCTGCTTGACATCCCGTAACACTTCGCTTATCGACGAGGTCTTTTGCGCGACAAAAACGACCGGGTAAACCGTTGTAAACCATCCAACGGTAGCAGACACATCGATATCGTTATCCCAAGGTTCTCGCCCGTGGCCCTCCACATTCAAGCCGAGTTCGACCAAACGGTTCTCATTCTCCAGATTCGCCATCGAAAGGACAAGGGCTGCAAGCACCAGCTCTTGAATGTTTGTTCCATATGGAACATTTGCCGCATCGAGCTTGTTTGAGGCTTCAGCGCCCAGAACACCTCGACTAACAAATCTCGGCAAGACATCGGATGCTGTACAACCACTTCCTTTAGTGTGCGACATGTAAGACTCCCAGGTCGTCGGATCATAATTTATCGAGTTCGCAATCATCAGCGAAGACCAATCTTTGAATGATGTGGATTTCGCCGAAAGCTTCCCGCCCGTCAACAGAGTCTCGAGGTCTGCCAATATGATCCGCCAGGACACCAAATCAATGACTAGGTGATGTACAGTGAAAAACAGGCTCTGTGACCCATCAAACTTCGTAATTAAGACGACGGCAAATAAGCGTCCAGCGGTAAGACTGAGAGATTCGTGAGCTTTCCGGAATACCTCCGGCAACTCCTCATTGCTCCCTAAACTCGCTTCTCTCACGTTAATCTGACTAGGCGAAAGTAAGGCGATTTCTTGAATCCAATCGCCGTTGCGTTGACGAGTGTATTTAGCTCGTAGCATATCATGATGTTGAGTTAAGTCAAAAATGGCGCTCTAAAGGAATGGCAAGTCAACATTAGAAAACAAACTAACCTGAAAAAGGATGTGCAGCAGTTTACCTTAAGTGTCGTCAACTGAACGTTTCTTTTCACGCTAAGCAGAAACGCCTGATTGTAGTGATTGATGTCCTTCCAAGGATGTTTAAAGAACATATGTTGAATAGGGGTTAAAGGAACACGGCCAAGAACGAGTTCAGCGTCCGTTGTAGCCTGCAGGGTCGGAGAAGGCATCGTTTTAATGGCGGCCGCCATCGATTTAAGCGTCACATGCTTCATAATCTCGGCGGCTGTGATGCCCATCCCGGCTTGCTTTGCCATTGCCATTAGTCGGATTGCCGAAATCGAATCACCGCCAAGCTCGAAGAACGAGGTATTTTGGCCTATAGGAACCGTCGTCTTCAGCACGGACCTCCAGACTTGAGCCAAAGCCTCCTCGACTTCGCTTAACTGGAGATCGTCTTCGCTCGTCTCCGGCAGACTGAATGTCTTCAAAAGAGCCCGGTCGATCTTGCCGTTCGCGTTCAAGGGCAACGCGTCCATGCCCACGAAGCAAGCCGGGACCATATAGTGTGGCATGCGAGCGGAGACGATATCCCGCAGCTCAGCAGACGGAATGCCTTTGGGCGTCACGTACGCGATCAAGACATTGTCCTTCACGACAACAGCGGCCAATCTAACACCAGGATGTCCACTGATCGTGATGGCAATGTCGTCCAATTCCATGCTGTACCCGCGATCCTTAACCTGATTCTCCCTGCGTCCGATGATTTGCATTATACCATTGGGTAGCCATCGGCCCTGAAAGAAAAAAAGAAAAGTCAGCAAAGACGGCGTCGAAGCGAGAGACAGGGAAAGCAAAATGGTATAAACCACACTGCAAAGGTGAGCACCACTAACCAAGTCTCCTGTGCAATAAATGCGCCCAGCCGATACGTCGAAGGGGTTTGGTCCAAACTTGGTGGCGTTGCCTTCCGCGGAATTGATGTATCCATTCGACACCGTAAGGCCGCCAACTACAATTTCGCCAATCACTCCGGGAGGCACGAGATTCATTTGCTCGTCCACGATATAAATCAAAGAGTTCGCCAGCGGACCACCGATGTTGACGGGTTCATTTTTCATCATCTGCCCGCCGAGGACGATATCGGAAACCTCAGTCGGGCCGCAGATATTGTAGAGTTTAACCTTCTCGCACCATTCGTCTGCTAGCTTTTGGGGAAGAGGCTCGCCACCAACGTAGACGACACGGAGGTTGCCGACGGCACCGGGATCCAGCGCGGCAAGACCAGACGGCGTAATTTGAACAACATCCACCTGCTTCATAATAGACAGTGCATCTTCTCCGCGAAGGTACAGCGTGGCTCCACGAGACAAAGCCACATAGGTATCCCATTGAGCAGCATCAAAACCGATCGATAAAAAGTGTGCCACTTTGTCGCCAGCATGAATGTTTTCTGTAACTATTGGCTCGTTTGCAAATCGAGTCATGCCGTAATGCGGAACCATCACCCCCTTCGGTTTTCCGGTCGACCCTGAGGTGAAAACAATGAAGGCGGTGTCGGCTCCAGTCGTCTGAATGTTTAGTTTGGAGACATTGTGTTCCGAGGGGGCGAACTTTGAGCCGACAAAGTCGGAGAGCGAGAAAGAATCTGGCGGAATTTGCAGGTCTAAGTTGGCTAGAACGTCATTTGTTCCGTCCATGTGAAGAACGACGTTACACGATGCCTCTTCAGCCATTGTCCTCAGCCTCTCCAGGGGGAATCCAGCATCTAAAATAACGTACGCAGCTCCTGCTTTTAAGACGCCGAAAATCCCGACTAGCATTTCTATCGACCGTTTGACAATCAGGCCTACATTGTGACCTCTGGTAACTCCCATGCCAGCAAGTTTATGTGCGACAGCGTTTGCTCTTGCATTAAGACTGCTGTAAGTACACATGTCGGTATTATGCACGACAGCAATAGTATTCGGACATTCCAATGCAAGTTCCTCAAACGCTTGTTGAAACAAGGGGTACGTTGGCAACGACCTATCGGCAGGGGTTCCCAAATGGTGCAGTCTTGAGCGGATAGACATTGGCAGGTGTTTAATATCTTCGATAGTGGCCTGAGAAGAGTTCTCGCTCAATGTAGATAAAAACGTTCCAAATGACTTCAGTAATTCCTCCATATTGTCCTTAAAAAAATATCGAGTGGTGTATGTGAGCCGAAGTATCACCGTCTTGCCAGTCTGCTCCGCGTTTATTGTAATAGGCAAGTCAGTACGTTCCAGGTGATCAACTTCCTCTATAGTGTATGGCAGCGATTTCGAACTGAAGCTCCCCGGATAATTTTGGAAGACAAGTAAAGATTCGAGGAGGTTTTGTGTCTTGGTCCACTTCTGAATGTCTACAAGACTTGCATGGGAATGCTCCATAATATCGGTAGAAACAGATTGAACGTATTTGAGGAAATCAGCCACAGTTGTGGAGTTCGAGGTACGAAGGGGGACGGGGACTGTGTTGATCAGCATGCCTACGGTCCTATTTTTAAAGCGTTTAATCTTTGAACAAGTAAATAAACGTACCGTTCCAACCCTTCCAGCGCTTGATCACGACCAGACACGACGCAGCCAAACAGAACATCCTCTCTTCCAGTGTATTGCATTAACGTCAGCGCCCAAGCGGATCGCACCAGAGTGCTGACCGTAATTTGAAGCGATTGACATGTCGTACGGAGGGATGGGAGCAACACCGTCCGAGTTAAATCTTCGTGCGAAAGAATGTCGGAATGTGAATGGGGAGTTGGAAGCTCTAGCCGCCTAAACCCTGAAGTGGTTTTAAATAACGATTTCCAGAAATCCTCGCTCGCATGCTGAGGTTGACCCAAGAGCCATTCCACATGATTGCGGAAACTACCAGCAACTAAGCTTCTTCCCGAGCACGCCATCTTCCAATCCTGCAAAACAATTTGCACGGACCAGCCGTCGATAATAGAATGGTGGCAAGTCCAAAATATCCTTAATCTGCCGTCTGCAAATTTAAAGACGTTTAATAAGTTGTGGCAGAAGCAAACGGTGCCTTATGAACTAACCATCAATGGGCCTTACGGTAAACCGGTTGAATGATAAATCAAGAAGCGTGAACCCACGCGATCGTTCGGCTCTCATAAATTCGGTAGTCATCGTTTTTAGAGTTGTTTCGGACGCTGGCCAAGCTGAGTCCAAAATGGTCCAAAGGCTACGATCATCCCGCAAAACTGCTTGTACTATTCCCACGCGCGCAGTCGATACGAAGACGTTTCTCAGTACTGAGTGACTCTGTGCGACGGCTTTCCACGCTGCCTGCAGTCTTGATATTGTTATGTCGCCTGATACATCGATAACGTTTACGACGGTGTATTCAGAAGGATCCTGGAGCATAGCGGAAAGAAGTCCAAATTGTAGCGATGTAACCGGGTACATATCTTCGATGCTTCTTGCTGATATGGCAAACTGCGCGGAGAGTGCTTTCTCTGCTTCAATAATCCCCTCGGCGGAAGACATAAGAGGGAAATCAGATAGAGTGTGAAAAGCGATGGTGTTCGAATCAAGGCAATAGCTGATAACCTTGTTCATCCATTCACTCCATGACTGAGACCAAATTCGAGCCCGCGCCTCCGAGAGAGCTCCATGAGTAACCGTGAGCTCAAGAACAAGGGACTTTCCTGCATGCATGCAGTTAATGCTGATCGGGTGGAAGTCCGCGTCATCGGGACTAGCATCCAGCATTTCCTCCACGACGTCATCAGGACTGAAGAAAGAATCCTCGCCCTCAAGGGATTGGAATCGTCCAAGATAGTTGAAAGCAATCCGGTGCCCGCCGTGTGTTTTGGTTGGATTTTGGAAGGGCGCCAAGTATCGAAGAATTCCGTACGAGAGGCCTTTATCTGGCACAGCACGAAGCTTTTCTTTGACCTGCCGAATGACCTCGCCGATAGATGACGTCTTGCTCGCCTCCAGAAGAAGCGGGTAGACGGAAGTAAACCACCCGACCGTTGAAGAAACGTCCAGATCACCCCTCCACGGTTCACGACCGTGACCTTCTATTTCGAGGCAAAGTTGCACGGGATCATCGCCCTTGTGCACGTCAGCCATAGAAAGAACAAGGGCGGTGAGGATTAGATCCTGAACGTTCGTTCTATGTACTGCGTTGGCAGCATCAAGCTTGGCAGACAATTCGACATCCAACGTTTCTTTAACGTTGAAGCGGCCGCAGTTCAAAGTCGAAATCATTAGTGGTTCTGGCGAGCCCATATAGGACTCCCAGCGCGCGGGGTCCCATTCCACAGCGCTTGCTGCTATTTCCGTTGACCATTTCTGGAACGATGTCGTCTTTGAGGAAAGTTGGCCACCAGTAAGCAAAGTCTCCAAGTCTGATAGAATGATCCGCCAGGAAACTAAATCGACGACTAGGTGATGTATGGTGAAGAACAATCTCTGTGATCTGTCGGGCATAGCAATAAGTAAAATACGGAAAACGTTCCCGCCAGTGAGAGACAAGGATTGCTGCCTTTCGTGAATCAACAGTTCTAGCTCACTTAGATTCGACACTTCCTCGTGTTCCACGGAAATTTTGGAGGCATCCGGTAATCCGATCTCCTGCACCCATTGTCCACTTCGTTGTCGTGTGTAAAAACATCGCAGCATGTCGTGGTGAGAAACGAGCTTGGTTATTGCGCCCTGCACGAATACGAAGGGTTAGCAAAGAGTTGCTCGCCAAAAAAGGAAAAACAAAAAGGATCCAACAAAACGCTACCTTTAACTCAGATAGTTCGATCCTTTGTCGAATCTTCAAAAGATATGACTGGTTGTAGTGATTTAAATTAGTCCTCTCATGATTGAAAAACAGTATTTGCACAGGCGTGAGTGGGACACGACCTGTGACGATCGCGCCGCTCGTCGAGACACTGTTCGTTGTCTTCACTTGCATGACGGAACACATTCCGGACAAAGTGACGTTTTTCATAACCTGGGCCGTTGTGATCGACATTCCAGCCTGCTTCGCGGCAGCGACAAGACGAATGGCCGAAATCGAATCCCCACCCATTTCAAAGAAAGAGGTACCTTTGTTGATGTGAGAGGACGTCTTCAAAACTGATTTCCAGATCTGCGCAAGCTTCAGCTCGGCTTCGCTCAGCGTTGCACCAGAGTCGCTCGTCTCCGGAAGCTCAAAAGCGGCAAGCACCTTCCGATCAATCTTGCCGTTGGTGCTTAGAGGGAGCTTGTCCATTCCCACGAACTTTGATGGAATCATGTAATGAGGAAGGTGCTCCGCGACAAAATCTCTAAGCTCATCCTCATTGATTCCACTTGGGGAGACGTAGGCCACCAGAATGTTGTTTTTAACGACGGCAGAAGCCAACTGAACGCTTTGGTGGCTGCAGAGCACATTTGCAACTTCATCGAGCTCAAGCCTATACCCGCGCAGCTTCACTTG
This sequence comes from Irineochytrium annulatum, assembly GCA_027600665.1. Taxonomy (NCBI): domain Eukaryota; kingdom Fungi; phylum Chytridiomycota; class Chytridiomycetes; order Chytridiales; family Chytridiaceae; genus Irineochytrium; species Irineochytrium annulatum. Next base: position 11,619 of record JADGJL010000127.1, on the reverse strand, counting down.
GGTGTCCTTTCGGCCAATAATCTGCATTGTACCGTTGGGAAGCCATCGACCCTACAATTGCACCATTAACACAGTCTTCCAATGTTATGCAATCGCTTACCAGGTCGCCGGTTAAGTATATTAAACCTTCTTCAGAGATGAAAGGATTCTTTAAGAACTTAGTAGCGTTGCCCTCGGGATTGTTAATGTAGCCGTTGGTAACACATAAACCCCCGATCGCGACTTCGCCAATGACACCAGGCGGGACTAGGTGCAACTTCTCATCGACCACATAGATTAAAGAGTTCGCAAGGGTGGAGCCGGCAGAGATCTCGCAGGAGGGGAAGATGCGACCGCCGAGTTGGATGAGAGCAGTCTCAGTTGGGCCGTACACGTTAATAAGTTTGACTCTCGAGGACCACTTATCAGCAAGAGCCCGTTGGATAGGTTCGCCACCAACCACAATAACTTTCAAATTGTTGTAGGCGACAACGTCGAGTGCGCTAAGGCCGGTCGGAGTAATGTGAACCACATCAACGTTAAGAAGAGTCTTGAGAGGATCCGATTCGCATAAGTGTAGAGTGCATTTCAAAGACAAAGCGACGAAGAGCTCGTATTGAGCTGCATCGAACCCGATTGACATGAATTGAGCCACATTTGAGCCAGGTGCAATGTTATCAGTCACAAGAGGCTCATTCAGGAATCGCGTCATACCCTGGTGGTGAACTGCAACACCCTTCGGCTTCCCAGTGGAACCAGATGTGAAGACAATAAAAGCGTTATCCCTGCCGTTTACAGCATCTGGGAGCTTGGTAGTGACGTGATCGGTTGCATCGGAGAGGAAGTCGCTAATTGAAAGCATACTGCACGTGCCAGAAGACTGAAGTTGTTGATAGACTTGACAAAGTTGTTCCTTTGTGTTCTCACTATGAAGCAACACCGAGCATTTAGACTCCAATGCCATCGTGGCGAGGCGCTCCGAGGGAAATTTAGGATCCAGAATAACATATGCGGCGCCAGTTTTGAGTATTGCGAAGATAGCGATCACCATATCAATTGATCTGTACATTAGCGCGCCAACATTACAGCCTCTCACGACGCCCATAAAGCGAAGACGGTTGGCGAGGGCATTGGCACGAGTGTCGAGTTCCCCATAGGAGATGCTTTGGTTTCCCATAACGACTGCGATGTGGTGAGGAACTTCCGCGGCGATCTCTTCAAATCGGGTATGAAAGAGCTCATACTCCGGCGACTGAGTGTGCGAAGACGTGCCGGAAGAGAGGACAACGCTTGAATGATCGGGCAACAGTGAATCGAGATCGCCTACAAGTAGCTCCCGCTGATTCCCGGCTGCTCGCATGACGACTTCTTGCATTTTCGCAAACATACTTTGTATTGCAGACTCCGGAATCATGGCTTGGTCGTAAGAAATTGCGGCCTTCAATCCGGCAGCCGAGGTGCTAAACTCAACGCCCCACTGGTCCCAGCCGGACCCATTGAGGCCCAAGTCGACAACGGAGAGCTCGGAGGACTCGATCAGGTTGCGGTCGTCACTCGTCTGGAAGAGAAAAATCGAGTCGAAAAGCGCCGCGTCTTTCCGAATCTTGGCGTAGCGCTTGGCGTCGCCGAGGCCGATGTGATCAAACGGAAGCGAAGAGGCGTAAGTTTCATGCGCGCGGCTGACAACTTGAGCAAACGTCATGTCTTCCTTAATTTGCAAGCGGAATGGAAGAGTGTTGAGTAATAGGCCAACCATACTTTCAACGCCTCGAATGGGCGCATCCCTGCAAGATCGAACGTCTCCAAAGACAATATCGTCATTCCTCGTATAATATCGAATAGTGAGGGCCCAAACAGCACGCATAACGGAAACAATTGTGGTCTTGTAAGTTTTGCTCAACATCCGAACGGAAGACAACACTGCCGGATTCAATTGACACGTCTTAACTCTAATTTCGGCCTTTGTACCGCGATCAACCGGCAGGCTCAAAGGCTCAGCTGCAGACAGTCCTTCCAGTTGAGCTTCCCAATATTTCCTAACCTCCATCTCCGACCGAGAGTTAACGTGCATCACAAAGCTACGATAGTTGGGACTGTGCGAGAGAGGTTGTCCGAGCAGCGATTTGATGAAGTCTTCAGCCAAGATATTGTAGGAGTGGCCATCGTAGATGGCTACAAACAATCGATATTAAAACGAGGCTAACGTGCAACGAGAACAGTAGATTTACCGTGATGAAGAGATAAAATAACGCGGCATCTCTTTGTTCCTTGTATGTTCACGACAGTCAAACGCCTAAGGAATTCAGACTCCAGCTTAAAACCCATCGCCAAATTGCGCTCCACGAGCGAAGTCTGCACGGCGTCAATGGACTCCGCTACCGAACTTATATACTCAAGGGAAGAGTCCACGCAATTATGCATAACAACCTAAAATCACCAGGTTGAGATTAATGACCAGTATATATGGGAGCAGAATCCTACTTGGTAGATCCCCTCGGACGAGTTAACGAACCGGGTCCGAAGAACAGCGTGTGAGTTGATAAACTTTCCCCAGGCCCGCCTCACGTTGTCTTCCACAATGCTCAAACCCTCCATCTCCCAAACTTGGCATACCACATAGCGAGAAGGGTCGCGGAAGGACTCAGTTAGCATCCCAGTTTGAAGCGGCGTGGTCGGATATACGTCTACGACAGCATCGGGGTCGATTCCATAGGCCGAGTAACAGCCGGCTGCCAGCATATCCAAGGTCTCAGGGGAGGCAAGCGGTCCGTCATAATCCATCACGGCGGTCTGTTGAGGCCGGCTACTTGGGTCGGCAACGATCGCTGCCAGGGCCGCCAGAAACGGCGTCTTGAACACGGTCGCGGCGGTAAAGGCGAAGCCCGCCTCTGTGGCTGCGACCGTCATCCGGATCAGCGTCATCGAGTCCCCGCCGAGCTCGAAAAAGGAAGTGTTGCGGCCGATAGGACTCGCTGTCTTTAGCAGAGTCCTCCAGATCCCCGCAAGCCGCTCTTCTGCGTCCCCCAGATTCACATCAGAGTCGTCCAGTTCGGGCAACGGCAAACTGTTTAAGAGGGCTCGGTCGATCTTGCCGTTTGAGTTCATTGGCATTTCCTCCATCCCGACGAACTTAGACGGTATCATGTAGTGGGGCAAGCGCTTGGCCACCGTCGCGCGAAGCTCTTCTTTAGCGACGTCGTTTGGCGAAACATAGGCGATAAGTACGTTGCCTTTAACAACGGCCGCCGCAAGTTTGATCAGTGGGTGAGAGCAGATGACGTTCGCGATCTCGTCAAGCTCTATTCTATATCCTCGCAGCTTCACCTGATTGTCGCTCCTGCCGATCATTTGCATGTGACCATTAGGAAGCCATCGACCCTAAAATCTCTGTTGTTAGCAGAAAACTTCCGAAACCAAAAGCCCACAGGGCTAATAGAAGGTTACCAAGTCCCCGGTCCTGTACATCCTGCTGCCTTTGCTCCTAAATTGGTCTTGGATGAACTTGGTAGCGTTCCCCTCAGGCGAGTTGATGTACCCATTCGAAATGCAGAGTCCTCCAACGACGACTTCGCCAATGACACCAGGCGGAACGAGTTCCTGCTCCGTGTCCATGACGTAGACCTCCGAGTTGACAAAGGGTCTTCCAACAGTTACTTCACTGCCGCCAAAAATCCGGCATCCGAGCGCGTTGTCAGAGACCTCTGTCGGACCATACAGATTCAAGAGTACGACCTTTGGCCCCCAACGATCAGCCAGAGACCGGGGCAGCTGCTCCCCACCAACGTAGACGACACGGAGGTCCGGGTAATCATCAGGGTCAATCGCGGCCAGGCCTGTCGGCGTGATCTGAAGCACGTTGACGAGCGCAAACGTCGCGAGCGGATCGGGACCGACGAGGTACAATGTCGACCCGGACGAGAGCGTGACATAGATCTCGGTTTGGGCCGCGTCGAAGCCGATCGACATCAGCTGTGCAAACCGGTCCCCCGGCGTCACGTGGTCCGTAAAGAGGGGCTCGTCTAGGTACCGCGTCATGCCACGGTGCGGGACCATGACGCCCTTGGGTTTCCCCGTCGATCCGGACGTAAAAACAATGAAGGCCGTGTCGGTGTCCTCATTCGAGACCGCGGGCCCGCGCGCTAGGTCTACCTCTGACTCGATCGGCCCCGAGACGTAATCGGAGACGTTCACGTTGCGGAGGCCCAAGGGGGCGCCGCCTCCGTCCCCGCTAGTCGCCGTCATAAGGGCAGCGAGGGCGTCTGCGGTGTTGTCCGCGTGGAGGAAGACGCCGCAGGACGCCTCACGCGCCATGGTCGCGAGCCGCTCGGTCGGGAAGGACGCGTTCAGGACGACGTAGGCGGCGCCGGCCTTGACGATGGCGAGGAGGCCCACAATAAACTCAATCGACCGGTTCACGACGAGGCCGACGTTGTCGCCTCGCCCGACCCCGAGGTCACCGGCAAGCGCGTGGGCAATCGCGTTGGACCTCCGGTTCATGTCACCGTACGTCATCGTCGTGCCAGTAGTCGGGTCGACGACGGCCGGTGTGTCAGGATGCTCAGCGGCGAGTCGCTCGAATCGGGTGTGAAAGAGTTCGCAATTGGGGGTTGCCTTATTTGACGGCGACAACCCGAGCTGGGAGACGGCCGCGAGGTCGAGTGGAGAGAGTGCGGAGAGCTCACGCACCGTCACAGTCTCGGGCGAGCTCGCGGAAGCGGCGGACGCCAGCCTCCGGACAATGTCGTCAAGTTTCGCCACCATTCGGTGCGCGACGTCGGCTGGGATTGCGTTGGCGTCGTAGGTCATGACGGTCGAGAGGCCGTCCTCCTTGGCGGTGAACTCGATGATCCATTCATTCAGAAATTCCTCCTTTACCCCAAGATCCTTTAAGACGACGTGCGAATCGAGCGCCTTCGACTCCTCCTTCTCGTAGCCTTGGAAGATAAAGATGGAGTTAAAGAGCTTGCAGTCGCCCGCAAGCTTGCACCATCGCTTGATGTCAGCCGGGCCAACGTGGTCGTATGGGAGCGAGCCGAAGTACGCCTCGTGACATTTCTGAATGAGTTCTTGGAAGGACATTGATCCTTTGAGGTCGATCCGGCATGGAATAGTGTTTAAAAGGGCCCCGATCATCCTTAATAACAACGGAGCAAATGTTGAGTGTCAGGAACTTACGCATGAAAGGAGAGCAATAAAAAAGAAAAGCAAAACTAGTGCCTCACCGATCGATGCCCTCAACGGCCACGTTCCTCCCCGAGTGCGTGTCTCCGAAAACGATGTCGTCCTTCCTGGAGTAGTATCTCAATAGGATGGCCCAAACGCCCCGCAAGACAGACGCTAGGGTGACTCTGTTACTCTCCGCCATCCGGCCTAGGCTCTCCAGTACTGAACGGTCCCAGTCAAGCGAGGCCGTCGCGACCCTGAATGATTGCTTGGAGATCGACTCCGCCCCGTTCTCCTCCAGGGCCGCGGGGAAAGACAACGCCTCAGCATGCCCGATGCCTTCCAGTGTTCGGGTCCAGTAAACCCGCGATTCGGATTCAGACCGCCTTAAAATCTCCGACACAAAACCCTTGAAGCTCGGGCCTCCCTCCAGGGCCGCGCCGGATAGCGCCTTGACGAAGTCGGCGGCGAGGATCTCAAGGGATTGGCCATCATAAAGAGCTGCGTTTGCATTCAATTACGGACGTGTCAATAAAGAAAGGTAAATGATGAAGGAGTACCGTGATGAATCCTGAGGTGGATGCGCGAAGCGTAGGCGGAGGAGTTAGGCATCACTGCCGCCATGCGGCACAGGCACTCGTTATCGAAGTTGAATGGCTCATCAAAAAACGTCTGCTCGGCAGCCTCATCAATCTGCTGAACCGGATCGATCGACTTCACGACAACCTACAGCAGAAAAAAAAAAAAAAAAAAACGGGGATTTAACCCGGAAAATTAAAAAAAAAACCCACCCCACCAGAAAATAAACCAAAACTTATGCGGGGTGGGGGTGGAAAAAAAAAGGGGGGGGGGGGGGGGGGGGGGGGGG
>JADGJL010000126.1:21190-39041 GCA_027600665.1 Irineochytrium annulatum | reverse complement strand
ACCCACCCCTTTGTTGACGAATTTTTAAACCTCAACCGTGTCAGCCGAACTCATCGCGATCGTGCTCGACAGCACCCCGATGGGCCGGCCCTGCGTCTGCAGGTTCACGACGTTGACCAGAAAGACGAGAAGCGCTATGAGGCTCGCGGTCATGTAGTTGACCAGGAGGGTGAGGAAGTAGACGACGTTAGGCGTGCCGAGGATCATGACGACGACGCCGTAGAAGGCCGAGTAAGCGATCAGGATGCCGCAGCCCATCGAGAGCCAGCCGAGCGTTACGACCGAGTTGCGGAGGGCGCGGATGACTTCGGCCTGCCTGTCGCCGCCCACGGCGGCGTTCGAGTTCATGTAGGAAGCGCCGTTTTGCAAGTTTGTGACCCGGGACAGCTGCAGGTGTGAGTGCTGCTGCGGCTGCTGCTGCGGGTGCCACGGCTTCTCACTCGGGACGCCGTGCATCCCGATGTTGTTGACTCCGGCGGTCATGGTGGAGCCAGTGCCGACAGAGGTCATGCCGCCACCGCCGCCCGTCTGCGACTTGTTCCCCCCCGAAAAGTGGCATACGTGCTTAATGTCACCCTCAATGGTGCGGATGTAAGAGCGGAAGGAGTGCCGGCTGACGATGAGGAAGGTGAAAATGCAGATGAAGGTGAAGAGCCAGGCCATGGAGCCGGCCATGACGACGGTGCTGAACATGGCCTTGGCGGTGGGCGACGCGTCTTTGTACTGGACGTAGTCGCTGACGAAGCCTAGTAGATGACAAGTCAGCAAAAACCGCGAGTGGAAGGTAGCTTAAGTGAGTAACTAACCTTGGTAGACGAAGAGACAGCACGTCAAGCAGATGGGGGTGAAGAGCGCCGGGAGGAAGTACTTGTACAGCACCAAGATGCTCCTGCTCTTCGTCATGGAGCTGCGAAGGACCATCTCTATGTAAACGATGATGGCCGAAGTTGCCAGGAATGCCGCGCCAGCCTGAAAGACGTGTAGAGTCATGGTCCTGATTCCGACCGTGGCCGACAAGGTGACCCCGATTGCATTGCTGGCTGTCGCGGCGGTGAAGAGCAGAAGGAATTGTTCAAAGGAGAGCGTCTTCCAGTATGGAGGGATTGGCTGTCCGCGTCGCTCGGCGCGGGCGCGGCGGACGCTGATGGATAGATGTGTGCAGTAGAGCCCCAGGACGATGGTCATGTAGTCGATCGCCAGGAATAGTTGGGTGAACATGAGCCACCCCGAGATCTGCGGGCACGACACGATCTGGCTGTAGTAACAGTGCGCAGTGTCATTGAAGATGGCCATGGTCGATGGTCGATGGTCGAGGACGGCCGTCGGTCGGTATGGGTTGTTTACGCGAACGTCAGCTTAAGTTGGCGTAAAGTGGTAATTTCAGAACTGAGTCGGAAAGACTCTCACCCCGCCCAAACCAATCGCTAAACCCAACGCATTAGCGGGGGGGATGACGGGGTGCATCGACCACATGCGACCTGCACACCTGCATCAGCCATTCGGTTTCCTTATCCGCCTCGCCCAAATTGGCCATGACCCAGAGTTGTATTTTAAGTGACGTCGTGGGCGACCGAATGACGAGGGTCCAATTACTAGTTTAAAACAGTTAAGCTGTGGGGAAGGACGAGGAAGAATGATGAAAGAACCGGGCGGAAAGGGAAAGCTCAAAATAACATACCTAGAAGATCGGCAGTTCGACACCAAGCGACCTGGCTTCTGCCATTGGGGTGAATGGATTTTTTTGAATAGGAAGAAGTCGAAAAATGAGCCCAAATAATGTATGGAGTCACGGCATCAAGTGAAGGACCGCCTTTTTAAAGATAGAGAGCAACAGAACGAATTTAAGACTTGCTGTGCGTATGCGTTTTCGGTCACATAGCACAAGAAATTGAAACTCCGCTCGCAGACAAAACCAACGCCCTCGTCGCTGTTCCCACATCGCTCCTCCCTCTTCGACCGTCAGCCACCTCCTTATGTACCCTTCTGCCTCGCCGAGACGCCTGATGTTTCTCTGGATGGCGATCCAAACAATCTCGGTTGACCTATGTTCGGACCGGGCAAAGGGACGAGGTGAGGAAGATTACGGGGCAAGATCACTTGGGTGGCATCATAGGTGCGGACTATGTCACCATCGCAGGTCTGGCAACGTGGGGCGTGGATACGAATACTCCTTGCCATCAACTGTACTTGGCTACATTGCCGATGAATATTTTTCTCTAATGCTATTTCATTTTGTGCAATTTGAACGCTATAATTCCATCAGACGCATGGACACAACGCGTTTGCCGCACAGTTATTAAAAAGCCGGAGCTGCTATCTCTTACTTAACACAAACTCCTCATCATCCATTATCTCCTCCTCCTCCTCCACCTCGCCCTCGATTAAATCAGACACCGCGATCCTCAAATCAAACCACATCGCCCCTATGGGGCACCTCACGCTCCCATCCGCCGACTCATCCCTCCACACTAACCAGAACCCAAACGAGCAACCCGGAAAGGCGTTGCCGCCCATCAGCCTCGTCGCGTCGCCCACAGTCGTGACGACCGTCGCGGTACCCGCATCCGAGCACCCCGGCGGCTCGAGGATGACGAGCGAGTTGTCGTCGTTGAAGAACACCATTGTCGCCGAGTCCCTCGCGAGCTTGACGATAGTCGAGCGATCGATCAGCCCTCCAACTCCTACCGCTGCAAGATCCAGTTGGCCCGCGTGCAGGTCCTTCCTCCGGTCCTCCCCGTCGCCGAGACGGTAGAGGTCGAGGAGGTGGCGCAAGGGCGGCGCGTGGGGCCGGGGTGCTGGCTGGCCCCACTCGCCGGAGCGGAGGAGGATGACGTGAGATCGCGTCATGCCGATGTTCCAGTCCTCGCAGCCTCGGGCCGTGTCGAAGGTCGAGAGGATTCGGCCGGTGGAAGCGTCGTGAATGTCGACAACGCGGCGGGCGTCGCGGTTGTAGAGGAGAGCGATGAGGGTGCCGTTGAAGCTCACGTCCTCGCGTCCCGGCTGAATCAATCAGCTGATTAGTTCTCAGCGGTGACAAGCAAATTAGAAACCTTCAGCGCTATCGTCCATAAGTCCTGCGGGTCCGCCGCCTCCTCCGCCGCATCCACCGAGATGGTCTGCTTGCCCTTGCGTTTGCTAGACGCTCGCGACGCGGCCCGACGCACGAAAACCTCCCTGTCGGGCAGCGCCACCATCGTCATCGCGTCCATGGTCATGAACAGCATGGAGTTCCCGCGGACCAGAATGCATGCGGACGTCTCCGTCGTGGGCGTGTAGACGAACCGCGGATTCGGATGCACCAATGCCTGACGCCATTCCTCCGTCGTCGTCGTCGTCGGAGCACTAGACTTCTTCCCAAAATTCTTGCTCGTCGACGCCCGCGGCTTCCGCGGTATCCCGGCGCTCTTAGTCTCGACCCTCTCAAGTCTCCACTCAACCCTCGGATCGTAGAACCGTATCTCCGACTTCCCGCTGCGGTTGTCATTGTATGGCAATGCCATCCACGGCGAGAACCCCATGACGGAGTGGTGGAAGATCTTGATGTTCCCGCTCCTTCGATCCTCCTTCCCGACCCATATGACGCGATGCTCCGGCGGCGGCGGCGGGGCCGTGGCCGTGGCGGCGACGTCCAGTCCCCTCTTCAAAATGCGCTCCAGGTTGCGGTCGGACAAGGCGAGGGAGACTCGCTGCGGCTCCGGTGGTGCGTTGTTCGACGGCGGACGTGCTTGTGGGGAGACGCGCACGACACCTGTCTGGATATGGTTCGGGCTTTGAAAGATGACCCAGCACGTATCGTCGTCCACCTGCGACAAGAAAAATCAATGTACGTTCCCAAACCGCACGTAGATGACGCGGTACGTACCACAGAGCACCACGTCACCGAATCGATGATTCGGTCGCCGAGCGACGGCGGCAGCCGGAGCGTAAACCCGATCTGGTCTGCGCTTATGATGCGACGGACCATGCCGTCCGGCACAGGCGGCAGCACATCCGGAGAGCGACCGCAAAGAGGCTCCAGAGACCTTTGCACGAGCAAAGGTGGCGGTGAGGGCGATCCCATGGTAGCATGGCGCTTCATCAGTTCTGGCCATGCCCTCGTGACGCGATATGACGCCTTGTGGGGCGTCTCTGGTTGGGAACGGAGAGGACATTGGTGGACCGCGGGCGCATGCCAGAGGGACGGGAACGCGCGGATGAGGTCGCGAAGCTGCCTGGCAGTCAGATGGGTTGGTATCGACTTTGCGGAAAGGGGTAAGGGACGTCCAGTATACCTGCAGACACACTCGCATCGTGCGATCCCGTCCCCGCCGACGAACGCGAGGACGCAGAGCTGCATTTCGGGGGTCAGGTTGAGAAGCATCTGAAGTTGGTTGGGTGAGGGATTCGTGCCCTTTGACGATCACAAGCCGCCGGGCCCGAGGATCTTGCTGAACTGCTTGCCACCGGCCTTGAGGGGGAGATACCTTGTTCTGGACCCGCGAATCGCAGCTGAAAAGGGAGAGGACTGAGTCAGCATGAGCTGGTTTGGCGGGAAGAAGCCGTCGGCGGCGCCGCGGACGCCGGCTGCAAGTGGCTCAGGCCGCAAGAGCTCGTCGACGGCCTCATTCGACTTCGACTTCGACCCGGACGCTGCAGAAGACTTTGGGGACCTCGAGAACGATGCGGGTCTGCTGGTGAGGTGACGGCGGAAGTGCTTCTGCTCCTGATCCTTGAACTTCACAGGCCGAGTTAGACGGTCTCAAGGCGAGCATGGGCCTGGGTGACCCGGCCCCTTCGAAGCCGAAGGCCAAGTCCGCCCCCGTCCCCGTCAAGGCCGCCGCGAAACCACAGCAGAGGCCTCCGCCACAAGCCGCGCCTCCTCCAGCCGCGGTACCCGTGGAGGACGTGGACGAGCTGATTACAAACTTGCCCGGCCTCGAGGGCGGTGACGGCGACGAAGACATCCACGTCGAGCTCACGGACGCGGACATGAACGACCCGGACCTCCTCGCGCAGCTGCAAGCCGTCGGGGGTGACCCGCTCACCGACGGCGACGACACGACACACGACGAACAGCACCTACCCATCTCTGAACCAGCAGCGACCGTCAACGACTCCTCCGTCACGGTCGAGGACGCGTTGGCGTGCCAGAACCCGCACCTTCTACTCAAATATGCCGACCTCGAGCGCGCGCGCGCCTCGTCAGCTACCGACCCAGCCGCCGCCGCACAGCACCGCTCTAACGCCTCCGCCATCGCGGACCGGCATGACGCCCTCGTGCGCGCGTCTGAGGGCCACCCATCGGTTTCCGTGCGCGCGCAGGACGTCGCAGCCGACGAACCGATGGACGAGCCACCCGAGCCCTCACCGCCGCCGAAGCCGACGGTGGACTTGAGCGTTGTTCGGGCGCGGTCGGCGGAATACAGGCGCGCGGCTGTGGAGTACAAGAGGGCGGGTGACATGACGGGCGCCAGGAGGATGCTGACGACGCACAAGGAGCTGGAGGCCATCGTTGCAAACGCGGAGATGGGAAAGTACCCGCCGCCATCGTATGCTGTGCCCGGACCGCCGCCGCCGCCCGAGGTCGCGCCACCGCCCCAGCCGAAGCCGGTCGTGACCGCACCGGCGGTGTCCCCGGCATCATCCCGGGCCGCGACGGGCGCGAAGGGGAAGACCGCGGCTTCGCCCGCCGCAAAGGTGGCTGTCGCTGTGACACCCTCGGCGCCGGCGGACCTTGGGGACCTCTCGATGCCCGTGGATCCCTCTAAGCTGATCGGCGCCGACCTCACGACGACGCTGAAGGCACACCTCGACGCCCAAATCACGCTCTGCGGACCTATATCGTCATATTACCTCAAGAAGAAGAAGGCCGCCAAATCGGGCGGGGACGAGCATCAGCAGCTCGCGCTGCGGTTCCACCAGCTGAAGAAGACCATGCAGATGGATCTCGTGACCCTCGCCGCCGTGACGGGCGCCAAGGGGCATGTGGGATTCCGGTTCGAGCGCGTCGAGTACCAGATCGAGGTGTCGAACGCGGATGTGGAGATGGACGAGATGGCCGTCGAGGTCGTCCGCGGGATAGATTTCGGCGGTGCGGGCGGTGGCAGCGAGCTGCAGACGGTCGTCGGGTTCGATATGGGCTGGCCCGGGGCGGAGGACGCGCGTGCGGCAGAGGGTAAAGGTCAGACGGTGCTTGGTAAAGGCGCGTCACCAGACTATGGATTTGCGAAGAGGATCAAGGTGGAGAGGACGAGGGCGTTCCAGCGGTACCTGGATCGGAAGCGGGCCGTGTTCGACGTGATGGTGGTGTCGAGGCAGTGGGGCGGGTTGTTTGCGAAGCAGGTGTGTGTCGGGAGGGCGAGCGTGAGGCTGGATGCGCTGCTGAAGAGGTGTGAGGTGCACGAGGTTGTTGAGGTGAGAAGAATCGTCTGTCGACCAAAGACCTTTCTAACTGGTATGTAGCTTACGGACCCGGCGAACCCGCGGAAACTTACTGGTGGGAAGCTGGAGGTGCGGATACGCGTCCGCGTTCCGTTAATGGAGCCAGAGGTTGTTGTGAGGAAGGAGAGATGGATGTTCCCAGTCTTTAACCAGGCGCCGGCGGTCGCACCGGCGCCATCACTCGTCGTCCCCTTGCCCGCTGTGGAGGCCCAGGCTCCTGTCACAGCCGTGGAACCTGCAGCGGCGCCGGCAAGTGAGAAGCTCGAAGTGCAAAAGGTCGATGACCGGAAACCAGAGGAGCCTAAGCCGGTGGAACCGAAGCCGCCCGTGCCTAAGACAGAGCTGCCATCGAAGGAAGGGCCGAAGAAAGTTGAGCCGAGCGCCGCGCCGACGAAGTTGCAGAAGCAACCAGAGGTTGGAGCGGCAAAAGATGAGGATATCGAAAGCATGGAGATTGCTTTCCTAAAGTGAGTAATCAGGAAGGAACGTTTGATGAACTGACACCGCGTCGTAAGCCCTGAGACAATTGTATCGAACATGGTGCTTGAGGAAGAGCACACTGCACTGCTAGCGAAGATAGCCACTTACGGGAAGGCCGTCCCTGAGGAGCTGGCGGACCGGAAGATGGGCTATGAGTTCCGGATGAACATGCTGGTGACGAACGTTCAGCTTGGGCTGCTCACAATGGACGGTACGGCGCTCTACCTCCTTTGCATAATTCTTACTTTCTTACTTCTTGTAGACTACATCGCCTCTGTCAAGATCGGGATCGCGGCATGCAAGAAACAGGCCCTCGCTTTCAAGCACCACGGCAAGATGGATCTGGCGAAGCAGGCGATGAAGCGGATTAAGCTGATGACGGACGAGGTTGAAGAGGTCGAAAGGGCGATCGCGGGCGGGGAACTTTAATATGTTTTTTTTTTTTTTTGTTTACTGCTCTGGTACTTCCATGTTTACTGCTCTGGTACTTCCACCCGATATGGCTTATTTTCAGTAACTGCGTCCAGTTGGGGCGCGGAGGTGAGTGAAAGCATGGAGCGCGCCGTCTCAGGTTTTCGTGGTCGCACACGGTTGCCTCGCAAGGGACACAAGCAAGGCCGGACCGCGCGCAGCACCGCCAGACCCACCTCCACCGTGCTGGCCCCGACCAGCATCAGCCCACAGTTACAGTTACAGAAGAAGGAAGAAGCCCTCGACGACATCGGGTCCTCATCGACCTCACCGTTCAACGAGCGAACGGAACGCCTGCTGCTTCGGGGCGACAGACGCGGGAGAAGGCGCCGAGCATCGCTTTGGCGGACGGAGAATGCTGGCGTGCTGACCCGGGACACAGTCGAGAACATAGAAACGAGCATAGACGATGCCCAGCGAGCGCATGGCACTAGAGCGGCCTTTAATGCAGGATGGCGGCGCGGTCGCGGATTCAGACGATGGGCTTTCTCTCCAACCGTCAGCAGCATCAATACCCTTTCCCATTTCAACTACTACCGGTACGCTGCCGGTTGCGGTGACCCCGCCGCCGTTGCCGAATGGGGGTCGGCTAAAGAAGCGGAGGGAGGGCGCGGCGGCGGATCCGTCCGACGCGGACCCTTACATGCCGACAGAGACGGTGGAGATCTTCGTGATCGGGGATGAGACCATCATCATTGAATTTATGCCGGGCCCGGCTGCGACTACCACTACCAAGCTTTTGGGCGTCCAAAAGATCAACGATAACGGGCAGTTTACTACCACCGATGACTACCCGGTCTCCGGGACGTCCACTCTCGCGCGACCATTAGTCATCCAACCTTTCAACCCGACGACGACGCCGTCGACACCTTCCGTGGACAACAGCACGCCGGTGCGCCCGCAGATTACCGCAACGTTTGGGCCTGGATCTGCGGCTGAATCCTCGACGAGGCTTGCTAATGGCAGCGGCAACGGGGTTAGAACCGTCAGTGGCGCTGTTACAATCAGCGGGACGGCGGCTTCTACCGGAGGGGGGAATATCGGAGGCGGGAAGATCAGCGGCGGTGACATCGGAGGCGGGAGTATCGGAGGCGGGGGTAACGGCGGCAGTAACGGAGGTGGGTCGGGCTCGGCGCCGACGCCGGGAGGAAGTCATCAGACTGGAACTGCGGTAGCAACCAATAATGCGGTTAGTGGAGCAAGCGTGCAGTCTAACGCGTGAATAGCACTGATGGCCTTTTTTAATTTAACAGCCCGGCGCGACTGGTGCTAATAGCGTGCAGTCAGGCACGACCGTTTCCTCGGGCGATTGGCCTCAGGTCACAAGCACTGGGACGTTGGTGCCATCGGCGCTCAACACCGCGGCAGGCACTCAAACAAGCCCGATGGCGGTCGGGCTCATTGTTTCCGTGCTCTGCATCGTCGTCGTCGCCTCCGTTTCGCTCGTCCTGGTCGCCCGCCGCCGCAGGCTCCGGAAGAGGGGCATCAGCATCCCGGACAGCGCCAGTTACGGTAGTGGCAGCTCCCTTAAACCCTCTGGCTCCGGCGGTGGCTCGCTGTCCACGTCATCGGTCTCGGACGTGGAGATCGCTGTTGGTGGCGGCGCGGATAAACGCGGTGCCTACCTTCCCGACCGGTTGGCAAACGACAAGAGCGCTGCGGCGACTTGGCTCGCAAAGTCGGCGAGCGCGTCGGAGGTTGGCTGGTCGGCGCCGGCGACCCCAGAAGCGGCCACTACGCGCTCGTTTGGTGACAGTGATAACCAACACACAAGTTACTCGGCTCTATCCCTGACATCTTCCGATCCCCTGCTGTCACCGACGATCCTCGCCCCGAAATCACCAACGAATATGGAGTTGCTGGCCGACATTCTCAACACCGCCTTCCCGCCTTCCCCCTCCCCCGATGCCAGTGCCGCGGCCTCCCTCACTTCGCTCGCCATCCCCAGCGCAGCGTTCCTGAAGTCCTCGGCGCCTCACACTACCTCCCCGCTCTCACGACCTATATCTCCAACTTCTCCGACGTCCCCAAATTCTCCAGCGTTCGCGCTTTCCTCGAGATCCACCTCCGCCTCCCCGCCGTCCGAAATCAACCCGGTGATGACGCTGGCGTCATCACGCAGCCCAGCGGTTATCCGCGAGAACCCTTTCACGTCCGACCTCGACCATGATGCCGAGCACGAGCACGAGGAGGACGAGGTCTTCGAAGTGCCGGTCCAGCAGCAAAGCCCATTTCGCGTCGCAATTAACCCCTTCGCGGACCCGCTCCAGTCTGCGGGACTCGGCGTCGTCTCGGCCGACGGTGTGCACCCTGTCGACTTCATCGACCCCGAGGACGGCAGTCTTGAGGGGTGGGGCGTCTCGGAAGCCGAAGCAGCGCGCGTGTCAATGTTATCGACGGCATCAATGACGGACGAGCGAGCGGCCGCGATGGCCGAGTGGTACCGCTACCAGGCCGCCGCGGCGCCTGGACATGGCGCGGCTAGTACATTGATGACGGGCGTGAACTACCACCACGGGCAGCCGATGCCGATTCCGGTCCTGATGGATGGATCGGCGGCCTTAGGGGTATCGAACATAGGCTACGGGTACGGCGAGGATCAGGGTATGATGATGATGGTGCCCGTGCTCCCCGTCGTGCCGGGCTCGGTCGAGGAGATGCGGATGCTGATGATGTTGGGCATGATGGCACCCGCGCCGGGGACCGACGGCGGCGTGCATCACGTCGACGACGAGGACGAGGACGACGAGTCGAACCCCTTCCGCGGCGGATTCCGACACCACCACCCGGCGTCCGTCCCGCGTACCGTCGAGGAGGAGCCGGAGGAGGAGCTGGAGGACGAGGACGCGTCAGGAGGCATGAGCGGCGCGCGGCGTGCGCCCCGTGAGGCTATTGCGAGCTCGAGGGGGAGGTTGTCGAGGAGCGTGCCTGTGCGGCCGTCGCCTCTGAGGCAGTTGGCGCTTCGCGCGTCGATCCTGAGCTTTGAAAGCGGGAGGTCGGTCAGCAGCGCGGGCAGCGGAAACGCGTCGTCGGCCGCGGGCCACACTAACGGAGGGCCGCCGTCGTTGGGGGTTGGAATTGAAAGAGATCGGATCAGCCTCGCGAGCGATGATGCCGGTGCGATGTGAGGGGTTGGGTAGGCTCGTTTCTTTGAGATATCTTGAATTTTTGGATGATCGCTCGGCGCATGAAGACGTTTACCCCTTATCTGTTCGTACCTGTTGGGTTTTGCGATGACGCTGGATAATATTTCTTTTTCAATGTTTGATTTTCTTATAGCTCTTGTTCCACTTTTGGAATTCCCGTCGTGTGTCTATTGTACTCTTCATTCTTTTTTAAATGACTCCAGCCATGTTTATGTGTACGCCTACGTTTTGTTTTCCGTTGTTTTTGCGCTTCTTATGGACGTTTCTATAAAATCGGACCCCGTAGCCACCGAAACTTACGGTTTCTTTCTTTACTTGAATCCCCACAACGTTTTAGAAATACATGGGTTATGGACACGCAAGTAGATTGCTGGCACTTTTTACTTCGCCTATTGATTGTTTGTACTTTTTCTCCTTCACATCATTTTTCGATCCATCGCGCTTGCAAATGCTCAATTGCAAAGCGCAATCTTCGTAGCCGAGAAGGCCACATCTGTCATCTTTAGAGCTTAACGATATTTTAAGGATGTCATTATGCGACATCGCTGAGTGGCAGGCAGAACAGCCTATGTCCGAGATGCCATAATCACAATAAATCTTGTGATGTTTGCACAAAGTTATTGTAATTTCAGTTGGTCACGCCCCGTTGTTGGAACAGCAGATATCGTTTCGCACCGATAAGATCATTCACGGTAGAGTGACGCTTTTCTTTAAGCGCACTAGATGCCGCGACCTCTTGCCCCGTGCAAACAAGGGAGTCTCCTGCGTCTGTGCGTATACTCGGGACCACGAGGGAAATCATTGCGTTTGCTACATCAGAAAGAGTAGCTATCCCTATGAACATTGGCCGAGATTCCTCCTCACAGCATGTTAAAGAGCTAGGGCTTGAGGTTCAAACGGACTACGAATCGACAAGTTATCTTTTCTTTCCATTTTGTTGCGATCATTGCTATTTGAATCAATGGTTTTCCCTGACAGGAGAACGCTGGCCATTTCTGAAGTACGGTCCAGAAATTGGTCGCGTCAAGCTTGGTGGACGATGAGATAGAGGACGTCGCCAAAACGCGGGAGGGCCGTGGGCGGCGTTGAGCTGCAGGCGAAGGTAGCTCAGCAAATGGTCTGCGTTGACCGCTGCGGACTTTATCTCGATGTCAAGGGCCTGAAGATTTGATGCGGCCTGTAGGGGCTTTGATGCGGGCGGTAAGCAAGAAATGGTCGCAATTCACCTTCCCTCACCATGCCTGATTGACAATAAACAGATATGAAGAACTACAAAATTATCATTATTGTTTATTTTTCTACAATTGGCGACGAAGAGTAACGCCATCAAGGTCTCCCCGCGAGCATCCGGCGCCAACGTGCCGCCATTTGGTCGATCTACCCCTAAGTACAACGGCCCAACATACGATTAATTAAGAATCGTCAATTGGCCTTGCAAGCCAGAGGTCCAGCTTCCCCAGGCCCCTTGCTGCTGCCCCCAGCGCCTCCCCTATTGCCAAATCTAGCGGTCTGGTTCCAAGGCTCCGCGTCGCGAATGTCGGAACGCCCATATTGCCGCCCGTCGATGCCGACCTTCCGCCGGACGGCAGTGGAAACGCGAATGTCTCCGGCGCCGTGCTCGAGAAGAATCGACCACCCTGCTCGTTATGTGGTAAATTCCCAGCACTTGGGTGGAAGGCCACCAACCGTGCCCATCCCGCGCCATCCTGTTCCGCCCTTCGTACACCTCGTCGGCGCCCCGCCAAAGATCGAGGCTGATCTCGATCTTCCAGCAGCCGCCCTCAGTTTGGTCGTCGCGTGGAATGCTCTCTGATGCATTATTTTGTTGTCAAAGAATTGAAAAGCAGCAAAGGCTTGAGCAATGTCCACTTCAACCACTGAGAATTCGAGCCGTCCTGCGAGTTTTATCGAGAAGGTCGACCCTTTCCTCGCGAAAGTTGGGTTGCCTGTGAGTTTTGATTCGGCTAGTTAAGTTATAGACTATTAACCAACCGAAGCCACTTGTTAACGGTGAAAATTGGGGTTCGTCGCCATACCCGGCTTGGTTTCTCAGCTCGGCATGTAATTATGCTTCCTCCTTATTTTTTTTCTGCGCGTCTTATCTCAGTATTTACTTTTGCTGATGGCCACCTTTCTTCTGAACTTACACGACATCCATGTAGTGTTGATTTCAACCGTGCCTGCGGTGGCCAACAAGCCTGGCTTCCCGCATATCTTGCCGCTGGTCGGGTTTGCGGCTGTCTTCTCAGGCGTCGGGTTTGTATTTCGCGACGCTTATAGCGTGTTTTAACCTCTTACCACCCAGGTACATGACGTTGCTTGATACAGAGCTAGGACCGTCCACTGCAACAGGTACGTTTCTAATCTTTTCGTTCCTCTGCTGGTCATCTTTCCATTCCGCAAGTCAAGATGATTACGTTACTTATTTTCTGTTCACGACATTGTTGACTGACACCTTAAACAGCTTGGGGCATCATGTATTCAGTTCTCTGTGCTCGGCCCGCCTTCCAGTCAAGGCGCATCGCTCCTATTATGCTAGCAAGCGGAGCTTTAACAACTACTGCCGTTTATGGTCGGGAATGGGTAGAGAACTGGCTTGGTTGAAGCCCGGGAGGTTGAGTGAAAATTGGGTCGATACGGGATCTTCGTGACTCCCTGGAAGTTTGCAGCGGGCACGAAGCACTTTCAGTGCTTAAAAGCGACGTCGCTGAGTTGGTTGAGCTGCATATAGCATGTAATATAAGCATCGATGAAGGTTCCAAAAGATGTTTGGTGAAAGAACGATGCGAAGGGAAACCGTGCAACTTCGTACAAATCGATTCTCGAGTTGAACTTTGCTTTAATAAGATCAATTGGCACACTATGAAGTAACGACGGATGGAAGAAGGGAAGTGAGCGTAAAACCAAGTTGGAGTGATAAAGAATGATTTGAAGAGATAGAAGACCCATGATTCTAAACACAAGGAAACAAAGCAATATAAAACGAAGTTTCATCCGCTTGTTACAACGGATAAGAGCCACATTTTATAACAAACGACCCTCCATTCAACCCACCGCAACCGCAGTGATAACCAGACGACATTACCGCCAGCCTCACACCGTACCCCATCGTAACAACGAACACCGACTCCGGCCGGAAAACCCCAGAACTTTCAACCTCCCCGCTGAAAAAAAATAAAGAAAGGAGAATATCAAACATTTACAAAATCTCGCACTTCTTCTTCCCCCCCCCGTTGGCCGCCGGTCGGCCAGGCTTTGCCAGGAGCGCTGCCCTCGTCGCGTGCTCGAAAACCTCCCGGACACCCTCACCAGACCGTGCACTGCACTCGAGGTACTTGTAAGCGCCAATCTTCTCGGCAACGGCGGTACCCTGATACATGGCACCCGTTAAACATATAAACATAGAAGCACAACCAAAGAGGAATAAAAGAGTATCAACCTGTTGGGTGGTGACAGGGGATTGGTTGTTCTTGCGAAGGTCCTCAATGACACGGCCGTCGTTGCGGAGATCTTTCTTGCAGCCTACGAGAAGAATGGGAAGACCGGAGCAGAAATGAAGGACCTCGGAAATCCACTACAAGCAACACGTTAGACCACTTACAGAAGAATATGAAAGAAAAAACTAAACAATCACAAACCTTCTCCATCACGTTGTCCAGAGAGTCGGGCGAGTCGACAGCGAAGCAGATGAGGATGACATGGGAATCGGGGTATGAGAGCGGACGGAGACGGTCGTAGTCCTCCTGGCCGGCGGTATCCCAAAGAGCGAGCTCGACATGCTTATTGTCAACCTCCACGTCGGCGATATAGTTCTCGAAGACGGTGGGGACGTACACCTGTAGAAGCGGAAATATTCAGATAAAAAGAAAAGCGGGCCCGGGCACAAGGTGTCGAAGACGTCGAAGGTATCGAAGGTGTCGGCGTATCCAACCCACTACCAAGAGTCATCATTCCCAAGTCTGAGTTTGCCTAGCCAAACACCTGCCCTCCGAGCTTCCGGGAACGATCTAATGGTCTAATTCGTTTCCATCTCTTTCCGCCCCTATCCCATCCACCACGATCTCCAGTACAAGTCCATGATATGATCCTTTGCAAATCGTCAAGTCGGTTTATCAACGAATCCTGTTTAGACTGCCTTGATAGAGAGGGAGAGTGCCTCCGCACGGGACACAAGTATCCTGGTCCCGATCATGCCAATTACCTCAGGGAATTGGTTGCGGGAGAAGACGATCAGCAAGCACGTCTTCCCGCAGGCACCGTCTCCGACGATGACGAGTTTCCGACTGTTGGTTAATGAGGCAGGGTATCAAGAAACCAGGTCAGCGTCATGCACCATGAAGGAAAGGGAGCAACAAGCGTCCGCAGGTGGCGGTAGCGCCAGGTCGGGATCGCCTTCGGTGGCGACCACCATCCCGTCGCCGCACCTCTGCCAAGACGCCGAGCCCCTCATCCGAATCGGGCAGCACGCCCAGCGACGGGCCATTGACGGGATGAACATACCGAATCGTGGCCATCAGGATCGTTCACAAGCGGCTGTTGGAGATACAGATGTGGTTGGGGTCGGCGAAGGTCCTCCGCCTGGAAAATGATAGATATTGGTTCTGTAGCACACAGAAGAAAACTGGCTTGCTCAACTTTCACGTCACTCGAAAGTATATCGACTCAACATGGGCGGACGTTCTTAGTAGTACTTTGGAGCTTTGTGGGGGATACTTGACTTCACGGAGGCTCGAGGTAGAAACGAGGTGACGCAGAAAAGCAATAGGTTAACGAGGAGACGAGCAGACGCAATATAATAATGATAACAGAAGCTGCGTGGATCGACCGATAACGAGGGAAGAATGAAAAGCGAGTAACAGTCTACGCGGTCCCGGAGAGTTGATTCTCCACAGATAGAAAATAACATGGAAGAGAAACAGAGCAAAAAATACAGGCTGCAACTCCCGGCACACCAATGCCCAAAAGCATAACTTTGCGGGCCCCGCGAGATATCCTGAACACGTTCCAAACAACCGCCCTTCAGGCCCGACACGAATTCCGCTCGCACACTACTTTGACGATCCAGAGACCTCTTCAATCCAGCGTCAACCGGCACACCACGACCACCAGCTTCATAGCAAAACACATTTGCTAGGACCAGGCGGTTTTCTCAGAAATGTCGGCACCAACGAGGCCCTCGCGGCGTGATTAAACACATCCCGCACGCCCTCCTGCGTCCTCGCGCTGCACTCGACATATCGGTACGCGCCAATGTCCTTCGCCATTTGTTTCCCCTGCGAACACCAGGAAGAGTTAGCATGAAGTCCACCTCTAAATTAGCCCAACCTTTTGTGTCGTGGTGAAATTTAAACCCCGTGCCTTCAACTCGTCCGCTCGCGCGAGGTCGCTCCGCAAGTCCTTTTTGCAGCCGACGAGGATAACAGGCGTGCTGTTGCAGTAGTGGATAACTTCGGATATCCACTAACAGGCGGTTAGCAAAGAGGAGTTCAAACCTTTCGCACATAAACAGCAAGAAGACCCCAACACCTCCGCCTCCTGTTCACATCATTCCGACCGCATCCAACCCGCAGCTACACGCCCAAATTCCGTCGTATCCGGTCAGCTTAGTCTAGCCACGCACACCTGGTAATGCGACCCTCCATTCAATGGCTCAACAATCCTCACCTTCTCCTTGACGTTATCGAGCGAGTCTGGCGAGTCGATGGCGAAGCAAATGAGAATCACGTTCGAGTCTGGGTAGCAAAATGGCCGCAACCGGTCGTACCCCTCCTGCCCCGCCGTGTCCCAGAGGTTCAACTCCACAGACCGCCCCTCCACCGTCACGGTCGCCATATAATTCTCAAAGACGGTGGGGATGTACACCTGAAGGTACCAACATAATGAGATGAGCAACGACATTCGATAGAAGACGGGCTGCATGCATTCAGCTCACCTCAGGAAACGCATTTGTCGAGAAGACGATCAGCAAGCAAGTCTTTCCGCAGGCACCCTGTCAAGAAAAGAACCATGTTCAGTGCCCAACGCCTCGTGCCGATGATATCCGTGCATGCGAACTGGCGCTCCATTCTTGACGGTGACGATCCAACTCGTCATCCGCGCGCACTCGTCCGCACCATCATCGACCATCGGCCGTCACTGACAACGCCACATCCCAAGAAGGCCAACCCAAAGATAGCCAAGGTACCTGCTGTTGCGAAGGCCCGCCGACGCATCCATCGAAGTCCACATCCTACCCTTCCCACCTTCCGGACGTCAGCCTAATACGCTCCATACCAACTGTGCTGACCCGACGATGGCGACACCAGCATCATTCCAGCTGTATGAAGTTAACACTTACATCGCCTACGCAAACGAGCTTCTTCTTTTCGACCATTTGCTGCTGCGACCTGGTGGCGATGCGGCCCCAGGTTGAGTGGGAGGTCGGCAGGCGGGGGGGAGATGAGCGGGAGTAGCCGCTGTGGCCAAGAAGGTGGTGCCGACAATCGTCTTCGGTGTCGCAAAAGTCCAAAGTCTCGCTGCCGAAGTGGCAGGTGCACCTGGCAGCCACAGGCGATGATGTCGTCGACGATGCGCCGGAGTGCGAAGGAGGTTGTGTTGCCTTTCCTGCAAGAACGGGATGCAGAACGTGTAGCTTTGTTTCACTCCTTACGTCTAAGAAATCAATGGAGTTTTATTTAGCTCATCTCCATCATCAGTGCGTCCAACACCTTTCCCAAACAAAACTCTAACCATCAATTGAAGATGAAAAGAAAACAGTAATATTAAAGGTGAAGCAGATGATCGTGTGAGTGTGAAAGTCATTTAGCAGAAAAAAAAGCAATACAGAAGCAGTCGTTCATTGGCAACCGTGGAAAACAGAAGACGAAAGAAAAAAGAAGGGGCCAAGGAGGCGCCCGAACGACTAAGCAAGGGACAATACACCCCGATTCATCATCTACAATCTAGATTCACATTCAAGAAGGGGCGTGCTAGCAATATAACAACTTGAGACCAGATATGTGGGTGAAGAAACAAAAGCAAAACTAAGAAGAGAAATCAGTGTCCGTAAATCATCAATCGGGCTTAAGATATAAGTGGTTATGACGCTGAGAGACGAGGATGAGCTGGAACAAAGCAAACGACCAACGGCTGTAGAGGCCAAATGCGTGGGATAATTAGGGAGAGAAGTTGGACTAAAGCCAGACAATAGGGGAAGAGAGGAGAGGAGAGGATCGCCCGCAACACCTGGTCACCTCAGCGAACACTACGGGCGACGGGCGACGAGCGTAAGAAAATGAGACCGAAAAAAGTAAAATTGACCAGAAACTTCAACAACAGCAACGACAGATACAGAA
>JADGJL010000126.1:0-21180 GCA_027600665.1 Irineochytrium annulatum | reverse complement strand
CAACTCCCCACTTCTACGCGCAGCTTTTGAAGAACGACACGATCGCCGTTGAGTCATCATACCGGTTCATCCTCTGCAAATACATCCCCTCCGCGGCCCTTTGAACTTCAGCCGCCATTCCTCTCGCTAACCCGGTGACACCCGTTCCGCCAACGACGCCAACAGGCTGCTCCCTCAGCGCGAGCGCGACGGCCGCCATCGCGAGCTTCTCGGCCACGTTCGGCTGAAGCGGCGACACGGCCGTCGACTCTGAAGACACCGAGTTCGTCTCGACGCCGCCGTGGTTGGCTGCGAGCGCCGCTGCCGCTGCCGACGACGACGACGATGCGACGGCGGCGGAGGACGACGACGCGAAGGCGCTCGGGTTTGCGGACGACGAAGCAGCCGCAGACGAGGACGACCCCGACGCCACGGACGAAGCGGCAGCAATCGCGCACTCACCCTCCCAACACGCGATGGCAGCCGCCACGACGCCCATGACGACGCCGTTCTGCTTCTCCTCGTCGCCCTGGACCTTCAAGTGGTCCCAAATGCCGTCAGTAGCCATGACCATGGCGTACTCGCGGTCGGTCTCGAGCCTGACGAAACCGACGTCCGGTACAGGGCTAAGTACCGCGGGCTCAATCTTGAAGAGAAGGTCGCCCATGGTCGCGGTAAGGTTGAGTGTGCGTTTGTGCGAGACGCCGACGGCACGAACGGCGTCGGTAGGGTGTCTGTAGATTCGTGCGCCTTCCAGCTCGTAGTACGGGCGTCCTTGCCGTTGAGACGGGCTCTCGACGTTTACGTACTTAAGCGTACCGTTGGGGTTGATGAAGTGGCCACCGGCCCGATGGATGCCCCACACCTTGTCCGGGTGGGTCATGTTGTGGTCGATTGAAAAGAAGGTCGATCGCCAGCCGTCGACGCCGCGTTCGGCCGCCGCTTGGGCAGCAGGGGTGCCGGCGACAGGGCGCTCCATAAGGACGGTCCGTGAGTCGCCGACGTTAAGGTTGACGAGGTGATCTTTATGTAGGATCGTGCACATAAGCGTGCAGCCGTCGTCGGTCGGGCGAGCGCCGGGGGGAGAGCCGGCATCGACCCAGCGCCGATAGGCGGAGACCTGAAGGGCGCAGTACTCGGCGTCGAGGATGCGGAAAAGGGAGGAGACCTGGTGAGTAAGGTCGCTGCGGTCCTCAGCCACGCTGAAATCCCAGGGACGAGAAGAAATCAGCTTCTCGAGACCCTGACGCACACGAGGGACGAAGAACCGAGCAGCCTAAGAGCGACCGGTTACATATTGCAACTAGCGGATTCTAAAATGATTTGTAACTCACGTTCACGCCGCCATGGCCGTCCGCAAGCACAAAAATTCTCGTGGTCGACATTAGGTCCGCAACGTAAACCTCCTGCTGGCTGTCGCCGTTCTGCTGACGTTCAAGGAAGTCCTCGACCATCTTCGTCCCCCCAACCCGGCCAGACCACGCCTCCTTGTCGTCTAAAGTGGGCCAATGGACGTCCTCGAGGTGCTCGTGGATAGGGAGACGGTTCGAGGAGAAATCGGAGGCACCGACGTTCCGGTAGCCCTTCTCCGTCGCAACGGACCAGGTTACGTTATGCGTGAGAGCGTGAACGGGCTTGTTCACATCCTTTTCCGAGTCGATAGACACGTCCGCATCAGCTGTGGGCTCGGCTGTCGATGGCGGCGCAAGCTCGACGTTAACGAAGTCAGACTTCTCCGTGCTGCAATGAACCAAAAATTAGGTTATACAATCATCAGAAGCTAAACATCGACAAAAATTACCTGCACTCCTCCATAGCGACATCCTCGGAACCCGAGCTCAGCTTCTTCGACCCCGTAGAGTTTCTCCGGCCAACTAAATGTAGCCTGGCAGCCATGGAGGTTGGCGACGGCGGATTGGGTGGTGTCATCGGCGGAGGGTGCGTCGGCCTCGAGATCGGCGAAAACAGGGAGTTCACCACGTTCGGCTGAATAGCGGCCTTAGGCTCAGGTTCCCCTGCCTCCGCAGCATCCTGATTCATTGGCGAGACTTTGTACTCAGCTGACGCGCCAGGGGTAGCCCTCGGCGCTGCTGGAGCGGCAACGGCCGGCGGTGATGATGATGCAACGTTGGCGGCGGATGGTGAAGAAACGGATGTCAGGATGGGCTGGAGGAGCGAGTTGGATGCGGGAGACCGGAGAGGCTTAAAGGCGGGCGACTGGACGTGGCTGAGGTGGGAGTGAGGTGATGCGCCAGTGATGTTATTGGTAAGGCTCGCGCTGCCGGTGGGGTTGGTGTGATTGCTGCTGGTGATAGCGACGGGAATGGACTTGTGGGGCGTCGCCGGCACATGTACCTCGTCGGATGATGACATGGAGAAGATGGGCGACCGGGCGGAGTGGATCGGGTGGTCATGCAGGTCCGCGGACTGACCGTCCGCGGCGAAGGGCTCGGCGGTGCCGGGCGCATCGGCGTTCATTGAAAGAGAAAGGGAGATCACGGCCGGCGGGACTGGGGAGACGACCAACATATCGAATGAAGAGGTGGCCGGGGGTTGTCTCCAGGGGAATGAGCGAGGAGAGCGTGCGGGGGTGGGGTGGAGGACCTCGAGGGTGTTGATGAACGGCGACGGTCGGTGTGACGTGAGCGGGAGCGAATCGGTGGCAGCGAAGGCGGGGCGACAACCCAGTCCCAAGAGTCCCAGTCACACGGCGGCCGCGGATGCGATGCGCCCCTCTTGATATTGACGACGGCCGTTGGCTTCGGCGAAACGGCGGGCACACGGGCTGACGCTGGAAGGGGATTCGGCACGACTACAGAGGACACTCCGCGGGTCGTGGTCGAGACGGTCGGTGGCAGAGACGGTCGAACAGGAGGCCCCCGGGCGTCTAGTTGTGATGAGCGCAGTCGGTCGGTCGAAGGGCGGCGTTGATGGCGGCGAGTCCACAACGATCTTCCTATTTCGAGCGATGCGACAAAATTGAAGCGCCTCACCGCAATAATCCAACGGGATGATCGAGACCCACACCACTGAAAAAAGCCCAGCAATCAGGCATCATGAAGGACGGACAGTATTCCAGATTTTAGCATCTTCTGCGACTCATAAAAAGTAGCGTGCTTCTTACGCATCACCAGTACATGCTGTGCAAGTTTAAGTGCCCCGAAGGAAGAAATATTCAAATTGGGTTGAATTTATTACAGTTATTTTAATGCATTAAACTTATCGGCGTTCATGCAACTCATGGCTCTCCGTTCTTGGGCTGATGAATATGAAAAACGCATTATTCATGGCCGTCAAACCACACGAGTTGCATCATCAATGTCTCATCACCCCGCCAACGGCCTTGCAGCGCTGTGCGCGTTCGGAGGGATCATGGGCTACGCGCGGGCGCGGTCGATGCCCTCGCTGATCGCCGGCCTAACCTTTGCAGGCCTGTACGCATATTCTGGGTGAGTGGGACGGGCCGGTCTTTCCCTATGAGGTCGTGCAGAACGCTTCATAAGGGTTCTAAGAAGAAATATAACCCCTCGTGTGGGAGCATGTGGTCTTTCGTTCTCACCATAATGAAAATCTGTCATCTCACGCTCGCAACTTTACAGATACCTGATTCAGTCGAATTCTGACTACGGCGCGGAGCTTGCCACTGGTACGCTGCCTTTTTGCTTGCTCTTTTGCATTATCCATAGGACTGCGAGAAAATGATACACGGTCGTGTTCTCAGTGACATCGCTTTTGCTCCTCGGTGCCATGGGACCCAAGGCCGTCAAGACGAAAAAGCCAGTTCCTCTTATAATGAGCGTCATTGGAACCACTGGTTGTTATGCGGCTTCTCTGCTTCATTTTTTGCCTTCGTAGCTTGACAGCTGGCTCCTTCCTAACTATGCATTACTAGGGACTGCATACTATGGCACGAAGGTGTACCAGAACTTCAATGGCGTCTGAGGGTACATTGATGGCGTATGTCCACGGTTGCATTTGGAGTGCAGGACCGGAAGTGTGTATGCGTTTCAATATTGGAAGCGGATGAAGAT
The DNA here is from genome assembly GCA_027600665.1 of Irineochytrium annulatum. Classification (NCBI taxonomy): domain Eukaryota; kingdom Fungi; phylum Chytridiomycota; class Chytridiomycetes; order Chytridiales; family Chytridiaceae; genus Irineochytrium; species Irineochytrium annulatum. The sequence continues at coordinate 17,170 of JADGJL010000126.1, read as the reverse complement.
CGCGAGTGTTGTTGCTGGGCGTAGGCTATGTGTCCAATTCGCTGTTGGTAGCTTATCAGTATATAGAGTTCTATATCCGATGTCAACGTGAATGCGGTAGTTGCTTTGCGATGCCAACTGTCATTGCCGGCATTATTCGTACTTCGACGTCCGAAACTTCGACCATCTTCCAACGATCCTCGTCACGGCCATTGATGGATGCTTCGTTAGCAAAGAGGGTGTGCGTCCTCCCCTCGCAGCTGGCGAAGGGCACGCTGACGGACTTCGTGACGCTGCCTCATCCGCGGACTGGTATAGGGAACTAGCCTGTTTAAGTTCCTTCGAGCACTGACGCTGACTCATGCTCTCGAAAAGGCGAAGGCGTCCTGTTTCTGGTCCACGCACCAACCGCCGGCCTCTTCGAAATCCAGCGCGTCGGAAGCTCCACCGCTAACCCGGGCTCTTGGCTGATAGACGACAGCATCAAGCAAGGTGAAGACCTGCTTTACCTTTCAGGTGATATGGCGGGATCGTCTCATTCAACATTCCCAGACGGCTCGCTCCATCTCTTTACGCCATTCGACCCGCTCTTCCTGCTGCTCCCGATGCTGGAGCGATCTCGGGGCGTCATGTCCGAGGAAAAGCGAGGGATAGCACGAGGGGAGAAGTCGACTGGGAAGATGGAGCAGGTGGACAGCTTCCTCAGCGACGAGAATTTCCCGGACCTGCATGCGCTCGCGAAACTGGACCTGGACGCACGGTTGCCGCTTATTTGCGACAGCTTCGGTAAAGCTCTCTGTTGAATAGTCAGTCGAGGTGTCTTGGTTTGCTGATTAAAGCTTGCAGAGATGGCGGGCGCGAAGTTTTTTCGGCTGAATGATGCGAAAGTGCTCGCATGGCTTAAACGGAAGGTGGAGCCTTGTTTATGTGATTGCCTTACAGGCCCGGCAGTTAAACAGTAGTTTTACATCAGGCGGATCGGCTGGTAGAGCGCTTCCCGAAGCATCAGGTGTTTGCTGTTCAGGGGCAAATGGATGCGGACGCTGAAGGCATGCATGCCGACAAACGTGAAGTATCATCCTCTTACAATCGTTTGGTCACTAGATCGCGCGGCGCATGTCATGCTGAAGATTTTGGGCGACGTCCTTCACCCTACGTGGCTGCAAGCCCTCCGGACGTCCATGAGGTACTACCCTATATCTGAAACACTTGATATAAAACCTCTTTACAGCATTGCCAATGCAAGCGTGGCGTCGGTCCTGGCGGCAGGGGATATCGGGTATATGAGGCCGATCCAAATGCACCGGCCGGATGAGTCGACCGCGAAGGCTGCTCAGGCGAAGGTTCAATTTATTCCGTCACATAGCGAAGTGAACAGCGTTCGTACTTACACGACATACAACAGGACAAAGGAAAGAAGAAACAATCACAAGGCGTCAAGAAGCTGGCGAACGTTAGCACGAGGGGAATGAACGCGCTGAACACATTTTTCAAGAAGTCATGATATGCTGAACGCTGGACGACGCGCATTTTTGCATTTTAATTATATTTCGACTTTGATGCTGACGGGCTCTGGTGCTATTTCACTTTCATCGCATTCTTCACTTGCAGTCGTATTCCAAATTTCGTGTTTCCAATGCTGCGGTTTCTTCTATGATAGTAATAGACTTCACCTTTAACTAGGTACGTCGATATGTTGCTCGCATTAGTCGGGCGATTTAGTAATTTCCGTGGCTCAAATGCTCCCTGCCGTAGAACTGCCTGGAAGGCGTAAATCTGAATGCTAATCTTTACAGGGGGATCGCCAGCCCACCTGTAACGAAAGAGGACATCATTCCAGCCGCGGTCCCACCGCGCCGACGGCCTTCCTGCGTTTAGCGCGCCGGCATCATCCCACCGAAGGGAATTCGACGGACGCGCGACCTCGACGCGGTGGGGGCAACATTGACGCGATGACGAAGTCCCTCGACCAGGGCGCGTCGACCGCCGGCCCTCTGGAGGAGCCGGTTGGCGGGGCGGACGCGCCTATGTATACCGTCAGCGACAGATGGAAATCGGAGCAGCTGATGGTACCTACAGAGTGACTACTATTTTACTTCGCGTTATTTGTTTCATTCCTTCTGGATTCCCCGCGTTCTAATAGGCCGTAGGACCCATTTAACCTGCTTTTCATGGATGAGCATCTGGAGCACGTCTTCATGCGGGAGCACATGGGCTGCGAGGACTCCCGCAGGCTCTTCCTGGTTGTGGCCGCCGCCGGCGTGCTATACGACACCCTAGCGCTTATCTGGTTCATCTGTATCGGTCTGATGACGGACTCTTTTGCGCCTTACCGGGTCGCCCTTCTCGCGCTAGCCGACGCGTTTCTGCTCGCGACGGTCGCCGCCGCGGCGAGGTCGCCCGATGAATGGGACAAGGTTTTCTCTCGCGTCCCTAGGTGGAAGGTGCCCCTGCCGGTGTTGTTGTTCTATTTAACGCTAAGTGTGACTTACTTCAAGTAAGTATTTTCGGGCAATAACATTTAGAAGGGAAAAAGAAGGCAGAACTTAGATCGAGGTAGACGACGCTGGGGACGCAGACTGACATGTGCTTCTTCCTCTTAGCTATGAAGACTTCACCGCCTTGACCCCGACAACACTATGGTACACTTCACGGGCCAACGTCGTAATTATCTTCCTTGCGGCGCTAACGGGTATCTGCTGCCGCTGCTCGTCGAGCTTCATTGTCGCCATGCTGTTCGCCACCGTTAGTGTCGCAAAAATCTTCGCGCTAGAGCTCATCTCACCCGCGACTTCGGTCCTGATTTGTATCGGGTCGGTGGCGCCGTACTTCATGACCTTCGGTAGACTTTAAACAACGTTCGCGACCTAACGTTCGGCAGCGCTGTGCTTGTACAGCATGTTTCGGTACGAGAAGGTGTACAGGACACGCTTTGTAAAGATCAAGAGGATTCAGTGGGAGTTAAAGTGCATCGAAGATGAGTCGAAAATGGTGGCCAAGCTCCTTGAGCTTATGCTCCCAGTTGTATGTTGCTGTCTTCTTTGCGTCGCTTCTCTTGCTTCTTTTGACGTTCCGCAAAACACGCAGTCGGTTATACCGCGTCTCGTGGCCTCCGAGTTCAAGTTCTCGACGGTGACAGACCTTATCAACCCGGCTTTTTGCTTGTTCGTCGACTTCTTCAAAAACTCGGACGTCGACGAGGACTCAGAGCTCTCCGCTGTGCTCTTCAACGAGACTTTTCGTCACTTCGACAAATTTATGAAAATATACCCTGAATTTGAAAAAATCAAGGTGGGTGTGCTGCATGCTTACATATAAACTCCTATATCGCATTCGCTAATTAGGCTGTGTAAACCAGACGATTTCGAGTAAGGTCATGTTGATTGCTAAGGCATCCTCGGAGAATCTTGAGCAGACGGGCGCGAGCATGACCGACCTGGTAATAAGGATTGTGCAGGACTTTTCAGAGGTTTCGGTGCACTCGAAGCGCGCCGTGCACGTGTGGGCGACGGAGAGAGGGATCCCGGAAGAGGTTGTGAGGAAGCATGTGCGATCGATAAGGATAGGCGTGGACGTCGGTCCAGTAGTTGCAGGTTGGCAATGCATTGCTGCTGTATGTACTGTAGCAGGCTAATTTACGCACGTAGGCATCGTTGGCGAGGATAAATTCTGCTACGATGTTTATGGAGACACCGTCAACACGGCATCCCGCATGCTTTCCATCGGCCGTTCCTGCGTTTGCACCGAGCGCGTCTACTCCATTCTCTCACCCGAGATAAAGCGCCTCTGGAAACGCGAGGGGCTTGTACACGTGAAGGGCAAAGGCGAGATGGAGGTCTTCACCCTTCAACGCCCAACTCCCTTGTCCTGCCAACCATCCGCCATGACGGGCTTCAGCGTACCCGCCAACGACAACGCGGACACGCCGTCGGTTTCGGCAAGCGGGACGTCGCGCCCGAGCTTCTCGATACGGAGCAGCCGGCTTGACCGCGATGAGGTGGGGGGCTGCGCATCCCTCGACACGGAAGACAACGTGCTCGGGTTCTTGCAGGCTGTATCGGAGGCAGCTCGGTATAACACGGTGAACATCTCCCGGGACGGCAGCGGGCCGTCGTCAAGGGGTGAAGGTGGGGAGTTGGACTATGGCGCCACGTCGACAATTGGAGCCACGACAACCGTTGGGGCCACTACGACTGTTGGAGCTACGACGACCTTTGGAGCGGGCTCCGTTGTCGTCACTATCGGTGGCTCCCCGACCTCTGGCTCGCCCAATATGTCCGTCTCAAACCTCCCGCCTATGCCCCGCCGTGACGTGTCGCGGCGCGCTGCCAAACGAAGCGACTCAGGCCGGTGGCCAGCCGCTTCTGACGGCGTATTGCCCGATGTTAGCGGTGGGGCAGGCAGTGGCGTTGGTATGACATCCGCGCGGGCTTGGCCAAGCGTTGCGAGACTGATACGGCAGCACCCTGGAATTGCGGAGGAGATGCAGATGCGGCAGAACCCGTATATCGCGGAAGAAGGGCCGTTTGGGTCGGCTGAGGCGATAGGCGCTCAACAACGGGGTGAGGGACGCTCCGGGGATTTCGGCATGCGAAGGGATTTGAGCATGCGGGGCGAGTCAAGGCTCTTTACGGCGGAGTCGGACGCGTCGCTCGGAGGCAGGGAGCCATGGACGGTGCGACAGTCTGATGTCGGGTTGGGCGTAGGCGGGGGCGGAGGGGGTACCATGACGCGTCGGCTGCTCGAAGCGCAGGTGGCGAGGCGCCGGAGCAGTAGCAGCGAGCCCAACGGTGATATACCCGTGCTTCCAAACCGACCCGAACTTGTACCGTTGCAAAGCGCGACTGACTCATACGTAGACCCCGGGCGGGAATTTGCGACGACCTCGTGCTCAATGGTGGTGCTAAAGGTGTCGGACTTCCAGGCGGACTCAGGTGCGCCGTCGGACGCGAGCTTGTTTTTCATTGGGGGTGCCAGCCGCACCGCGGGCGGCGCTGGCGGCGCCGGCGCTAGCCGACAGTATCAGCAGCAACAGCGGAGGCCAAGGGGCAGGCGGCAAAGGATCAGGCAGTATAGTGTCCTAGAGCCTATCGGGAAATTTGAGCAGGATTTAATCACAAATCCGACGATGACGAACCTACGCGACTACGCGATTAGGCGCATCAACCGCATTGCCGTCCGGTTCTACGACACCACGCTGGAGGAGGTAAGAACGCAAGGACGGAGGCGCTGCAATAAAAAAAGGAGGTTCTCACCTTGTGTGTAGGACTACCAGGCCATTGTGCGGTGCGATACGCTCATGCGAAACTTTCTCACTGCGCGGATGGGCCTGGCACTCCAGGCAGCGTGGCTAGCGGTTGCGGTCGGATTCGAATACGGCCTTCCCAAGATGGCTCAGGAGGCAAACGAGAACTTTCAAGCTATTTTCCCCGGGGAGCGCGCCGCTCGTGCTACCATCGCGATCGCTGGGTTGGGTATCCTGTTGGCGCTCAAGCTCGTGTTCTGCTACGCGCTTCACGTGGAGTGGATGTGTGAGTGCGCCGAGGAGGACGAGGCGTCCGCCCTGAAGAAACCTGACAAGGGAGTCTCGCGGTCTCCCTCAATGATTTCAAGGCTTGCGACGGTGGCTTCGGCGACGGCGGCGGCAAACGCTCGGCACCGGAGAGTTGCGGCGGCGAGGCAGCGGGATACGATCGCGTGGATAAGCCATGCCACGCTGTCGTTCCTGGGGGCCGCAATTAGTATCCGATACGCGCTGCTGTGCACTATGCCCGGATGCCCGGTCGCTCTTCTTATTACGTTTATTGTGATGGTTCAGTCTTTTGAGTACCCAAAGCTCAGCGTATGGTTGAAGGGAGCTGTATATCTTGTCCTAACCACGCTGCTTTACCTCGAGGTGATTACAATCGGACTAACTCACAATTGGGCTGAATCTAACCAGATACATTGCAGGTGCTGCAAGCGAGCTCGTTTCAGTTGTTTGAGCTAACGGACGCCATTGCGGCATTCATTGTTTGCGCCTTGATGTTGTACCGTAGATCATATCTGGTCCGGACGGGGTTCTTGCTCGACCAATTTCTTTTGATGAACCAGACGCACACGGATAAGGAGGTGTCACTGACCTCGGGCCTGTTGCGGGCAATAGTGCCGGCAAGGATCGTATCGAAGCTGCTGCGGAACGATTTTAGCAGAGTAACCGTTGCGGAAAAGTTCGCCATGCTTACTGTCATCCACCTCGACATCCTTTCTTTCACCATGCTGTCAACCGTCATTTCACCGGATAATCTTATATCGTTATTGGTGAGCCTTAACCACACTTACGGCCTGGTTCATCGATTCTGACCTGTTGTTCCAGAACGAGATCTTCACGGACTTCGACCTTATATGCCGTCGATACGCCGTTGAGAAGATAATGACAATAGGCGACGCGTTCGTCGCCGCCGCTGTCGACCACTCCGTCGCCACCATGTACGCTGAAGGCGCCATCAGTAGCTGCGCCGTCGCGCTCGAAATGCAGGAAGCCGTCACTCGATTTAATTTAACCGACATGGCCAAGAGCCTGCCCAACGCTCGCATCAGCATCCGCATCGGCGTGTCCTCTGGCCCGTGCCTCGGTTTCGTGACTGGTGGGACGTCGATGATAAAGTATGAGTTGAAAGGGCAGGCGGTAGAAGTGGCCGAGAAGCTGCAGGAAGGGGCGGACCCTGGGACGGTCGCCGTCAGCGACTCAACTGTCAAGCTGATGGCGAACGCGGAGGATCTAGAGTTCGAGTGGACGCCGCGGTTGGGGGCGAAAGACACGGAGGGAGTATTTGTGGTGCGATGGAAGGACGAACTGGATGCTGGCGGCGGGGATGGCGTAGGGTGAAAGGCGTACAAACAATCAAGCTGCAGTATTTTATTGTGGTATAATCTTTCCTCACTCTGTAATTGCTGAGTTTGTTTAAAAAACACGTCCCATGCATATTTGATGATAACATGGTTTGCAGAGGAGACAAAACTCCACAAGCCGTGGTCCATCGCGCTGGAGACAGGTCTCCTTCGCCCATCGACCCATCGCCATCGCGCCATGCTGACGACGTTGCAGGGCCGCCTGCATCATACGCCGCGGAATGCCGCCCGGGCGAGTCCGCCCGGCGGACCGGGGCCGAAGCAGAAGCAGACGCCGCATGCCAGCCCCAACATGCATCGCGCTTCACCCAAATACACCCACAGAACGATCGATGGTGATGTCTTCACAGGCGGCGCAAACTCTACAGCCGCCGCGGTCGCTGCGGTCGCCATCAAACCCGCTTGCCCACCGCCAGACGACACGAGAACGCTGGAGGAGGTTTTCAGAAAACTGGAGGAGAAGCGGACTGGTTGGGTTTCCGAGACAGCCGTCGTCGAACGACAGGAAGCGAAGGAGGCCCTGGAGCAGGCCAAGGTTCAGGAGGAGGTCGCAAACGCGATTGCATGCGATGCGACACTTCGCGCCTTGGTCGCTAGGCTCGTGCGCGCTAGTGTCATATCAAAGGTGAGAATGACCTCTTTCTTCTCACAGTAATTTTCTACCTCCCGATTTATGTAGTAACACATTTTCTGCTTGTGGCGTTTAGACCCGTCGCTCCCTCTCTTCACTACCTTCATTAGGTATCTGCAGCGCCGTGACCGCGGCCCTGGGTTACCACCGCCCGACATTCCTCGAGACCTTCAATGCCGCACCCGGCTCCGGCCGCCGCGGATCCGTGTCAGACCCGGTTGCATCTGCCGTGGAGGCTATAGCAGCCCGCGCCGTCGCGGGCGATTTTGCCTGCCTCTGGCTTCTCGACAAAGCTGATGTCTCCACGGTCGCAGACCCCGAAGCCATGGTGCGAATCGGCTTTCTTCACGCCTGGGGACGGCTGTTGGTTGGGATGGACGTGCCGCCACTGTCGGCCTCGGCAGCCCTGTCATTTACCAACGCTGCTACCACAACCACATACGCGCCATCGTGGTATACCGAGGCAGCGCAGACTCGACGACTCTCGCAGGAGCCGGATTCATTTGATACGAGCGGCGAGGTCGGCAGCACTTCGAGCGACCACTCAACCCTCGTCACCCCAATCGCGCCCGCGACTCCCTCGACACCGACGTCCCTACCGTCGATGAAAGCGAAACCTGAGGCGGCAGCCCAGCAGCACATGCTCCAGCGCGCGATCGGCTGGTTTAGGAAGGCCGCTTTGACGGGTGATGGTAGCGCAATGGTGTCCCTCGGTCGTCTCCTCATCAGTTCCGGCGAGGATCCTGGATCTGGCGTAACGTGGCTGATTAAGTCGTGGTCCGCTATGCGCCGGCGGGACCCGCATGTCGCCGCGATCTTGAGCCAGTGCTACGGGTGGAAAATTGGTGTTCTTAAAGCCGACGTCGGGAAGGCGCTTGAGTGGCTGATGCGTTGCTACGAGGCGGACGAGGTGGGGTCGGCGTCAAGGACCGAGACGGCGCTTGCGGTGGCCACGATGTTTGAAACGGGGAGGTGTTTTGATAGGAGGGATCTGATCGGGTGGGATGACCTGCCATGCGTGTTCTTGGCACCGAGGCGGCCGGGCTTGGCTGCGGGCAGCGGTGGGATTAGCGAGGATAAGGCGATTGTTGATAAAAATCTGGCTTGGCATTGGTACTTCAAGGCTTCGGAGCTTGGGAGCGAGGTAGCTGAAAGGCGGTTAGAGACTTTGCCTCCACCTATATCGCAAGTGATGGCTTACTTTGGTCACGTTTGATTGGATAGCAAGGGAGATATGTGAGACTTAACACATCTATTTATATATTGCACGGCGTTTCTCATATTACGGTGCGTCTACAATAATCATTACGTTTACTTCGTCCATATATGGACGCGTGGCTGTATTTGTTCGAAAAATGTTCAATAATGTTCAATAATGTTATCTAAGTCTTTTAACCATCTTCGTCATTGCAACTGTAAGCAAGAAAAAAAAAAAAAGAGGGTCTTGAAAAAGCAATGGATCATTTGAATCCGTCGAAAGTAACCAAATTTGAAATCACAGCATTTCATAGAACAAATGGCTAAAAAAGCAACATCCATCCCTCCCAAAATCATTTACGACCGTCCCATCACCTGCGCCAATAGCGCCATGCGCACGTACATCCCATACTTCATTTGACGGAAGTAGGTGGCCCTTTGATCGAAGTCAACCTCTGGGTCGATCTCATTCACCCGCGGCAACGGGTGCATGACGATCATGTGCGTCTTGGCCTTCTGGAGAACTTTGTTTGTAATGATGTAGCTGCCCATGACGGCGTCGTACTCCTCCTTTGTCTTGAACCTTTCTTTCTGGATCCGCGTCACGTAAAGCACATCCGTGGTCTCGATCACCTCGTCGAGGCTGCTCGTTTCCAATTGGCGGGTGCCGGTCCTTCGTACTTCCTCCTTGATTTCGTCGGGGAGGCGGAGCGACGCCGGGGAGACGTAATTCAGCTTGACGTCGTAGAGAGCAAGGAGCTTGACGAGCGAGTGCACCGTTCGGCCGTGACGTAGATCGCCTACCATCGTAACCGTGAGCCCATTCACGGTGCCGAGCTCCTCTCGAATCGTGAAGGCGTCAAGGAAGGCTTGGGTGGGGTGCTCGCCAATGCCGTCGCCCGCGTTGATGATGGGAACGGGGGAAAAATTAGCGGCGGTCTGTGCACTCCCGGGATCCGGATGCCGCAGAACGATTGCATCGCCGTAGCATGCGAGTGTCCGCACTGGAAAGTGAATTAGCAACTATTTGGTGGATGTGCATGACAGTGTACCTGTGTCACCAAGACTCTCGCCTTTTGCTACGGAGCTCGTAGATTCGTTGATCTTTACAACCGAGCCTCCCAGCCGCAGCATCGCCGCCTCAAAGGAGCTTGACGTGCGGGTGCTCGGCTCATAGAACGCGCAGCACAAGACTTTTCCCGCCAATAGCGGGACGGACCCCTGCCGCTCCACCAAGGTACGCATTTCTTGAGCAACTCCGAAAAGGACGTGGAGCTCGTTCCTAGTAAACTGCTGGACGGACAGGATGTGCTTCCGGTAGAAGGGCGAGCTGTGGGCAAGCGAAGATATAGAACTAAAGCAATCGTTTAAGTCGAGATTGAAAATGAGCGAGCCGTACCTTGGAAGGTCGGAAATGTACTTGGCGCCAGACATATTTAGGCTCTTATCCAAAACGCCGCGCAAAACCTGCTTTACGACCGAATCGGGAGCCACCTGTGCTTCATCTTGCAACTCATCTGCCAACTCCCGCACGTTCGACAACGACGAGCCCAGCATGAGACTGGACAGGTTCCCTGTCCCGGCCGTGATTGCGTTAGTGTGCAGCGAATCCATCGAAGACGCCACAGTAGCGGCGTTCGAGGCGAGCGAGGTCGTCATCGTCGGATCGACCCCTGCCCCTGATGAATAAACCCGAGTCCGCGGTGACTTTAGCGACATAAACCTCTCCTCGACCTGTTTATCGGCAAGGGTCACAGCACCAGGAGTTGTCGACCCTGGTGCATGCACGGCAGGCTGCGCTGCCGAAGTCGGTCGGTTCGGTCGTGTTGGCATGATCGATAGGTTTGGCATCGAAACGGCCGCTTGTATCGACGACGACACGTTGCGAGCAATCAATCTGACCACGCTAGTCACGTCCTTACCGGCCGGCTGCCCGAAGTACGTGCCATCGAGGTAAATCGTTTGTCCACGCAAGACAACCCGGGAAACGGAGCCACTTAACGTCCTGCCGGCAAAGGGCGACCACCCTGCGCTTTTTTTCGAAGTGTCGACGCTGCTCCGGAAGCCTTCCTTCGGCAGAACTTGCAGGCGATCGATCTCAACTTCGACATACGTGTCAGGTTGTTCCGGGAGGTTGAAGATTCGCCTAGGGTTCTCATGCATCTTCTCCGCAATGTCTTCAATTGATAGCTTACCCTCCGCGACCGCAGTCAGGAGGAGTGGTAAAGCCTCCTCAAGGCCGGCAGAAGGCGAAACCGATGTGTTGCCTCCTCCCACCTTTCCAACCTCTTCCCAGACGTGGTATGGCAGTGACCCGACTGAGAAGCAATCAATAATATCGAGATTCTCCCACAATGAATGGACATCTTCCGGCTCAAACAAGTATGCAGACGCCTGTGGGATGTCCTTCTTCGACAGGAACAGCGAATGAACGAAGACATCGCAAGTAACCGGCATTCCTTTCTCCTTCGCCATGCGAATCAATGCCACGTCTTCCCGTGTCGCTATGTTCGTCACGTGAATCGCCCGTGCGTTAATACTCGCAAGGAAAAGGACGCCGGCAAGATCTGAACCCCTGGCGGAGGCGATTATCGGAGATTCCGGGGTCCAGGAACGAATATGCGATACGAGCTGCGACATCGTTGTCACGTTGCCGCTGCCTCCGTGATGGCCATCGAAGCCAATGAAAAGAGACATCGCCTCGCCGCCGACTGCCGAGACGCTGGCCGAGTTATCGCCCACAGCAGCGACGCCGATAGTGTAGTCGCATGCTGCAGCGGCCCCGTCCCCGCCCCTGGTGTTGGCCTGCGCCAGAGCGAGCGTCCGTCTATCCTTTACAATGTCCGCCGGGTTGGAGCCAATAGGAAGATTCGATATAAGAGTAAAACCACCGGCAACAGCTGCCCGGGTAATGTCGGTAAATTCTTGGCCTGGTTTCGCTGTCGTGTTTACGATCCCGGGGAAGAAGTTTTGCACGTTAAATAGACCGGGCAGGATAAGGTGTCGATGACTAGTCTTATAGTCGTTGCCAGATATCTCAAACTCCGAGAACCGCGACAGCGCCTCGATGAACACCTTTGCACACTTGATATTTGTGATCAGGGGGATAGCGAAGTCAACGGCCATTCTGCGAGTTCTATAACCCCGACTCATGTAAGAAGCCGGCCTTCGGAAGCGATTCTTCGACGGCAGATTGATATACAGATCAATCAGGTTGTTCGCGAGGTGCTGCGTCAAACTATACTCTCTACGGCCATTCTCCCCGTGTGCGCCGTTCTTTCCGTTCGCTTCATCGTCTTCGGCTTGGTCGACTTCCAAAAATTTCACTGGAATATCGTGCTCTTGAATGAAATCAGCTGTTCCAGATGTCGCAAACAAATTGTAGCCAAGCTCATGAAGCTTGGTCACGGCAGGGAGAAGCTCCATTTTATCCTTAAAGCTACCGATGGACAGCAGAATATTCTTCTTCGGCAAAACGAAGCCGGTGGCAATTAATCCCTTCAAGTACGCCTCGTACTTGTCTGCGCCGAAGCAAGCCACCTCGCCCGTCGAGGCCATCTCCACTCCTAGGACGGGATCCGCCCCCGAAAGCCGCGAGAACGAGAACTGAGGGACCTTTACGCAAACGTGGTTGGGAGGCAGATCAACTTTAGGGTAGGATTCGTACGCCTTGCCAACCATAGCCTTCGTCGCCATCTCGATAAGGTCTACGCCGACAACCTTTGATACGAACGGGAAACTCCTCGACGCGCGAAGGTTACACTCGATTACCTTAATTTCGTTGTTTTTGGCAATAAATTGAATGTTCATGGGGCCAGTAACGTTTAGAGCATTCGCAATCTTGCGCGTTGCAATTTCAATTTTCCGCACGGTTTCGGGATCCAAATCCTGAGGCGGCAGCACAAGGGTTGCGTCGCCAGAGTGAACACCTGCGTTCTCTACGTGTTCGGAGATGACGTGCATGACCAACTTCCCGCCATGCGCAACCGCGTCCATTTCAATCTCCTTAGCTTCTTCAATAAACTTCGAGATGACCACAGGGTATTCGCGTGACACGTTAACAGCCAACTCGAGGAAGTTCTTCAAGTCGGTATGGGAGTTGACGACGTTCATCGCGGCTCCGGAGAGAACGTATGATGGGCGAACTAACACCGGGTATCCAACCTTATCGCAGAACTCGCGCGCATCGTCAATCGATGTCAACTCCTTCCACAGCGGCTGATCCACACCGATTTTGTCAAGCATACGAGAGAATTTGTATCGGTTTTCGGCACCGTCAATCATTTCCGGGCTTGTTCCGAGGATCTTCACATTCTCACGATGCAGCGGCAGCGCAATATTGTTGGGCGACTGACCTCCCATGGAAACAATGACACCATCCGAATTCTCAAGTTGATAGATATCCAGCACACGCTCCAGGGTAATGGTCTCGAAATAAAGTCTGTCGGCTTCGTCATAGTCGGTCGATACAGTCTCAGGGTTATAGTTCACCATAATGGTTTTAATCTTCGCTTCTCGAAGGGTGCGAATCGAACGCACTGCGCACCAGTCGAACTCAACTGACGAACCGATACGGTAAACACCAGAGCCCAACACCATGATACCGTTGTCTTCGAAGGCGATGTCGTGCTCAATGGCATTGTAAGTCATATAAAGGTAGTTCGTATATGCGGGGAACTCAGCAGCAACTTGAATATCGTTAGCAAAACAATATACAGAAAAGCTGACGCATTTACCTGTATCTATTTGCTTTACAAACGGAGTGATGCGGTGATTGACTCGGAGTTTTCTCAAAGCTAACTCCGTCGTGCCGATCGCCTTCGCAACCTGTCGGTCAGACATGCCGATTTGCTTCGCTGTCTTCAGCAGCGACGTAGGAAGGTTCTGAAGAGTGAAGGCACTAAAAATATAAGGGTCTGAAAGCACGTTAAACCAGCGTACCTCAAAGCGCGGTCAACATCCACGATATTCTTTAGCTTATTTAAAAACCAAGGATCAATCGAAGTCAACTCGTGAATGCGTTCAACTGTGTAATTGAGATGCAAGGCGTTAGCTACGGCAAATAGCCTCTGATCAGATGGGTTTCGAAGCTCTTCTTCAAGATCGCCGGTTATAAAGTCGTTCTGTCATCGATTAGCATACCATCAAAATCAACCAATGCTACCTTTGCAAAACCAATGAAAGAATACTCGACGCTCTGAATCGCCTTCTGCATCGTCTCCTCGAAATTGCGACCAATGGCCATAACTTCGCCAACAGACTTCATTGATGACGAAATTTTGTTGCTTACTCTCGAAAACTTCTTCAAATCCCTAAGACGTTGTAAGCACACCAATCACAACAAAATGTCACCATCGTGGGATTTTAACGACGCAATAGTCCAAGCTGGGCTCGAAACAGGCAATAGTTTTCTTCGTGACACTATTTTTAACCTCGGTGAGAGGTATACCGAGACCCAGTTTCGCTGCAACAAACGCCTGCAAAATCTTAAGCTTCAAACCTTCCACAAAAAAGGTAAAAACAAACCAAAGGGTATCCAGTTGCCTTACTCGCAAGCGCCGAACTTCGGCTCAGTCTCGCATTCACTTCAATAATGCAATACTCCTTGCTTTTGGGGTTGAGCGCATATTGAATATTGCATTCTCCAATAACACCGAGGTGCCGTATAACGTTGACCGCGGTACGGCGAAGCATCATGTAATCCTCATCCGACAGTGTCTGCGATGGGGCAACAACAATAGAATCTCCGGTATGAATACCCAAAGGATCGAAATTCTGTCCACGGGTCAGTTATAAGTAAGCCAAACCTCCTGACCTCCATGTTACAGACGGTGATGCAGTTGTTGTAAGCGTCTCGCACAACCTCGTACTCAATCTCCTTCCAGCCTTTCATCGACTTCTCAACAAGAACCTGGGGTGAGGTTGCGAAGGCCCGAGTACAAAGCTCCACCAGCTCGGCGTCCGTCGAGACAAAGCCGGATCCAAGACCTCCCAATGCGTAAGCAGCACGCACAATCAGGGGGTAGCCAATTCTATGAGCGGCGGCGAGCGCCTCCTCAACAGAGACAGCAGATTCCGACTGCGCACATTTTTCGTTGATCTGCGCCATGTGCTGTGCAAACAGCTCGCGGTCCTCCGTGATCTCGATTGTTTCTATGGGAGTTCCCAAGACCTGTGTAAACCCGTTAATGCTTGACGAAGTGGTGCAAATCTAAGTACCGTCACACCGAGACCTGCAAACTCGTCCTTCAACTTCACGCCGACATTGAGAGCCGTCTGGCCACCAAAGGTGCAGTATATACCTGAAACCCATTAGACTGATTTCATCACTTGAACCCACCATCCGGTTTCTCGTGCTTGATCACCTTCCTAACAAAATCGGGCGTGACTGGCAGAAAGTACACTTTGTCCGCCAAACCCTTCGACGTCTGAATAGTCGCAATGTTCGGGTTGATCAGAATGGTGTAAATTCCCTCCTCCTTCAGCGCCTTGATAGCCTGGGACCCAGAGTAGTCGAACTCCCCGGCCTGAC
The DNA here is from genome assembly GCA_027600665.1 of Irineochytrium annulatum. Taxonomy (NCBI): domain Eukaryota; kingdom Fungi; phylum Chytridiomycota; class Chytridiomycetes; order Chytridiales; family Chytridiaceae; genus Irineochytrium; species Irineochytrium annulatum. The sequence continues at coordinate 1,940 of JADGJL010000126.1, read as the reverse complement.
CGATCGATAGACCGCCCGAACCGAGAACCAGCACCTTCCTCGGCCTCAGCCTCGGCGGCGCTGGCGGTCGAACCTCCCGCACAATCGGGACCAGCTTCCCAGCGTCGCGACAGGCCTTCATGCTCTCGATGAACCTGTCGAAAAGCATCTCGGTGTCGAGCGGTCCCGGCGACGACTCCGGGTGAAATTGGACCGAGAAGTAGGGCAGCGAGGAGTGCGAAATACCCTCGTTGGAGCCGTCGTTCGCGTTGACAAACAGCTCGTACCACCCCTGGGCGAGCGTGTCGACGTCGACGGCGTATCCGTGGTTCTGCGAGGTAATGTAGCAGCGGCCCGTGTCCAGGTTGGTGCAAGGGATGTTGTGACCACGGTTCCCATAAGGCATCTTCTTTGTCGAAGCGCCAGTGGCCAACGCGAGGACCTGGTGGCCGAGACAGATGCCGAAGACGGGGACATTGGCGCGAGCAAGCTGAGCCTTGACGTTTTTGATGGTCTCCTTGATGGTAGTCGGGTCTCCCGGCCCGTTCGAGAGGAAGACGCCTTGGTGACCGGTCTCCTTCGAAAGGTCGTGGTCCCATGGCACGACCTTGACCTCCACACCCCTCTTCACAAAGCAGCGAATTTGGTTGTTCTTCATCCCAACATCAACGGCCACCACCCTCATAATCGAACCGTCCTTGTTCTTAATCGCCACGGCGGAGTTCGGGCTGTAAGTGATCGGGGCCTTAATCGAGACCTCAGCGACGAGGTTCCGCGTGTTCGGGTCGTGCCAAGGGACGTCAGCGTACTCTGACACCCAGGATGGCGTCTCGGGAATAGGGGTCCCGGGAACGACAGCCCGCGGCAAGGGCGTCGGCGCACCGGATCCAATGACGGCCCTAGGTAACGCGTCAGCACACCCAAAGGAGGATGCTTTAACACCAAGGCTTACTTGGGGAACATAACCTTAGCCAAAAGCGCGCCCTGGTCATAGGAACGGATCTTCTTCGTCAATGCCCTGGAGTCAAGGCCGTAGAGCGCCGGGACTTTGTTCTCCTTCAGCCAATCCGCAAGGGACGAGGCAGCCAAGTAGTGAGAGTGGTCGTGGGAGTACTGGCCGATGATCAGGCCAGAGATATGGATCCTGTTCGACTCGAAGTAGAGCGGAAGCGCGTTGAGGCTCGCGTCCACGGCCTCCCTGGAGGGCACACCGTAGTTGCCGACCAGCGGGAACGTAACCACGAGGATCTGGCCGCGGTAAGAGGGGTCCGTCAGGGACTCCGGGTAGCCGACCATGCCTACAACGATGGCGCGATGAGCCCAATACGTATCAAAGGGCTCCCATACCTGTCTGGAAGACCAGCTCGCCGGCCACGGATGCGCCTTCATATCCAAACGAGTGGCCGAGGAATGCGTCGCCGTCTGACAGCCAGAGCGCCGCAGTTGTACGTGTCGTGTTGGTCTCATTCAGGATGGGGGTCGAGCATACCGGCGGCTTCGGGACGGCTGGCGTAGGCACGTCCTCATCGGCCGACGCCGTCGATGACTTGGGCGACATCACTCCCGACATGATGAACGCGAACGACGGATGGCGAGAAGGCGCGCGATCTATCTTTTTTTTTTTTTTTCTTTCAACGTCAAGATGTGTTTCATTTCACTTTCTTGGAAGTCCGACAGCAAGCAGGCCCCAAATCATTCGTTAAATGCATGTTAAAAGAGGCTTCATGCAAACTCCATTCAATTCCTGTGTATCCTATCCTACATCTTATCCTGAATTCCCGAATGCCGATTCCCCCATCCCCACAAACATCCAGTCAAAGGCCCTCGGGTAACAAGAGAACATCATGAAGTAAACATTAGCAAACTATTAAGATTAACACACAAAAAGAATAATACAAAATGAATCCTCATCGCCTCGCAGGGAAACCCCTTCCACCGCCGCCACCTCCGCCGCCTCCACC
>JADGJL010000125.1:0-39243 GCA_027600665.1 Irineochytrium annulatum | reverse complement strand
GGGTAGGTAAGCAAGGGGAAGTTAACACAAGCGCCTGTCGCCAACTCGAGAATATATTGTTCGCTAGCCCTGCCGCGGACACCCTCCTCGACGCCTAGCACTAGGGTACGAGGATGCGAAGGTGGCATCATCTCCTGCAAAAGCACTGCAAAGGGGGGAGTGATCTGTGAGCGGGCAATATGAGAACATAAAGGAGCGAATTAGTTGTGCTCTTTTATTGAAGCAAATACTTAAATACACTCCATCAATGCCCGTAACCCTTCTTGTTCGCTTCCGTGTGTCAGCAACCTTGTAGCGCCCGTGGCCGACTACAGCAAAGGCGATGTCGCCGATTAATTCAGCTTCTTGTCTAATCTCAAAGACTCCAAGCGTGCTTTCGCTCTCGATAATGCATCTATCGAAATAAGAAGTTGCTCGAACGCTTTGAATCAAACCGGAGATGGTCCGGGCGTTGGACTTCACGAATGCCGTTAAGTCCGCTTCGGCCGCTTTCGGTTGCGCCTTTTGATAGTTCCTACAGGCAACGATTAAGCAACAACAAGTTGGAAGGATTTCGTACCCTGCTTGATGCATGATGTTAAGTCGTAAAGCAACTTCCCCACTCGTCTCAGTTTGGAACCCATACTTGTTCAATCTCGTCCCCTTCAAGGCCATTAGCAAGCTAAAAGTGGTCGAGAGGCTCACGTTGAACCCCGACGGATATGCAGTATATCCAATATCCTCCAACTCGGGCGACCCGCCGATGAATGCCGTTTTGACCTTCGCAAAGGTCCCGCCGGAAGGTCGCCACGTGCGCAGAAGGATTTCATGCGTCCCTGCTTTCCGTGGCATTTCCATGCTTCCGTACCCCTCCACCGAGTGCCTCTCCCATCTATCGATTGCGCTAACTTCGAAGTGAATCCGCGGCCATTTGACCTGTTCGGCTGTGCACACGTCAGTCTAACTGAACAACAACGTATCTACGTACGGGGCTTCTGAGTCACAATCTCAAGCTCGATAGGGTACGCGAAATGCGCCGTCCATAAACATGTCTCCACATCGTATGTGCTGTGGGACACCTGCGTCCGCGAAGAGAGGATCGGTCGCTCGCTCTCGCTAGATGTGCTCCAGCCGTCCGCGAGCTCGATAAGGTAGTGCACGTAGACGTCACGCCGCTCAAAGTTCGTTGCAGACGTGATGTCACCGAGTATGCAGACTTTCAGGCCGTAAGCTTCGGGCATCTCGGAGAACTCGATGGGGAAGTCGCGGATGCGGGCGAGGTATTTGCTGTAATGGTTCAGGGTTTGGAAAGACGGAATTGCAGTACTTACTTGTTGTAATACTCGGTAAAAAGCGACCACTCCTTCTGCTCATCTTCCTCCTCTAGATCGCGTGATGCGGTTTGAATGGTGTATTGAAAAACGTCATCGCAGATAGAGAACTGGTAAACGTCGCGCTTTTTAGAGATCGGTGGCTACTCTACGTTAGTATTGATTGGGACCACCTTGCAAACCGTGGTGGTGATGACGCCATTATCGTAGGCTCGAATTGTGCATAGTCTCTTTTCGAAGTACTCTGTGACATACGCCTTTTCTGTCTTTCCCTTCGCTGTGGGAGTGATGGAAGCTCCCTTCGCTTCGGGGGCACTAGAATGTGCTGCATCCGTCAAGATACTATGCTTGTTGTCAGCAAGTAAATTACCATCGGAAATCTCAACTGTTCGACGGGCATCGAGGCGATGATGTGCATTATTTGAAACCTTGAGTCGGTCATCGGCGTCTCCGTATGCACGGCGCGCAGGGACACATATCGATCGTCCGCCTGTTGCCGCCCCTCCTTTTCTAGATTCCTTTTCCGCACCGGTCTTTTCCGTCTTGCCGCCGGCGGTGTAGGTTCTTTAAAACCCGTCGTTAGGGATCTCGTCATGTCCTCGGCGTCCTCGTAGTTCTCGTCGTTGACAAACGTGAACAAGCGGTCGATACCTTATCAACGATTAGCAAACAAGCATGGAACTGCTACTCTACAGGCGTTCTTCTTGGCCACGTCAGTGGATGGGGAGGCCACCTTCGGCTCTGGCTTGGGGATTTTCTTTTGCCAGCGAATCGTAACCTCGACCGGCGCAGGGAGCACCGAAGCCACCGTCTTACGGGTGTCGTCGTTGACAAAGATGGTGTTAGCTATCACCAGAGTTAGTCCCAATTTTTGCGCAGCAACAACGAACTGTCGTAAAATGGGAAATGCCGATTTGCAACTCGCTTCAGCGAAATCTTCAGTTTGAAATTCTCCATCTGGTCCAAGGTGCGGTAGCATTGCGTGATGTAGAGGTCGCGGATGACCTTCCGATCCGACATAGCTGAATGGTGGTCAAATATCGCATTCCCGGATGCGGTCATCTTTGTCCGACATACAAGCGATTAGTCCTTCCGCATCCTTGGGTACGCCGTAATTAGTACTACAACGGTAGTCCTGGGCAATATAAACTCTTAATCGACTGCATGGAAGCGTTGCATCCAATTTCTTTACATCTAAAGTGGCTACGGAGATAATCTTCAACCTATTTGTTCAACTGCACGCATTCATTTCTAAATTATTACCAGCGCCGATCAGTTTACGCTCAGGGAACAACAAGTTAATTGCAGTATGTTCATCATCGTATTACATCTGCAATCGTCAAGGAGGAACAACCAATTAAGGACGCTACAGGCGACAGGTCGTCTTAAAGAATCAACATTAATTTATGAAGATTTGGGAGTTGACGCGCAAGAAAGCTCAGGCGTGGTCAAATCTTGCTCGTTGTCGATGCCCGTGCATTAGCAGAAAACTTTACTTTGTCTTATTAGCTCGCCTTATGAGAGCTATGGCGCTTAGTCTTAGGTCAAAAGCGAAAAGACTTCGTTGACAATGCCAATACAACCAACTCCAATACAACCAACTGCGTGGCTGTCTGCATAAACAGAAAACGTAGACTAAGATGTTGACAGAACATGGACATATATATGTATTTACGTTAATATTCAGACAGTTAGCTGCTGAGATTGCTGTCAAGCTTCGTCTCCAGCTTCTTAGCTTCGGCCACCTTCCGCACTGCTTTCTGTGATTCACGTTAAACAAGAAAAATCGAGAACTTCAAGCAAGCAGAGGCATACCATAAAGTCATCCTGAAACGGGAATGACAGGTTAGTGTAAGTACCGCTACAGCAAGATTGCTCACCTGTACGCAATAATCCCGTTCCTCCCGGATGGCAAACATGCCTAGCAAGAAATATAATTAACTTTCTGCGAGCAGCGGGTACATTAACTTACCCGCTTCGGTGCAGACGTTCCTCAGATCGGCGCAATTAAACCCGTCGGACAACTTTACCATTGCCTCATAGTCTTTGGAAATAATCATTAATCGAAGGTAACTGACGCCATACCAATGTCTCCGTGCTTGTTAATCGGTCCAGCGTGAATCTTCAACACCTCCATCCGCCCTTGCTCGTTTGGAAGAGGAATCTCGATTTTACGATCCAAACGACCCGGCCGGAGGAGCGCAGGGTCCAAGGTGTCCGGCCGGTTCGTCGCCATGATCATTTTCGTCTTCCCCAGGTAGTCGAAACCATCCATTTGATTTAGAAGCTAAAGAGAAGTCAGACGTGAAACCTCAAAACAATTTAACCTCCATTAATGTGCGCTGAATCTCACGATCCGCTGAGGTACCTTCGGAGAACCTACGGCCACCGATCGCGTCAATCTCATCCATGAAGATGATACACGGCTCATGCTCCTTCGCATATGCTAACAACACGATCAGTGTCGACGAGAAGATTCGACTTCTAACCAAACATTTCCCGGACAAGCCTCGCACTCTCTCCAATGTACTTATCGACAATAGCGCTAGAAACGACCTTCAAGAAGTTGCATTCCAGGGTGGCGGCAACAGCCCTTGCGAGCAACGTCTTTCCAGTACCTGGGGGGCCGTACAGCAAGACGCCCTTAGGAGGCTTAATCCCAACACGAATGAAAAGCTCGGGGTTCAGCAGCGGTAGTTCAATAACCTTTCAATCGTTGAGGCTCAATAAAATTTGCTCAGAACCTTACCTCCCTGATCTCCCGAATTTGCTCACCCAACCCGCCGATTTCGCCAAACGAGATGTTTCCGGGATCCTCCATCGACATGTTGTAGACAAGAGGGTCAACCTCGCGCGGGAGAATCCGCATAATGGTCAAAGTGGTCATATCCAAAGCCACCCTGACGCCCTGCTTCAACTTGTCTTTCGCGACTTTGTTCCGGCAACCGACAACATATCTCGGCCCATTGGAAGCCTTCACAATGACTGATCGAAAGCGTCAGCACAATAAATCGTTGAGGTTGCACCTCACATTTCTCCTCGGTCAGCTGCTTCAAAACTTCGCCAATAATCTGCCCAACACTCTGTAGCGCCTTGATGTCCTCCTCGGTTTTGTCATAATCCTTTTCCAACGCACGCAGACCGAGCCTCACTGTATGTCTGTGGTCAGTCTCGCCTCGCTGGAAGGACGCGTCATACGGTCTTTGACTTTCGCGTCCAACTCGCGATGCTCCAGCAGCCGCTTCCTGTAGTCCGCGAGGGCCTTCGCCCTCCTCTCATCCGTCGCAGTCGCGTTGGATGATGCCATCTTGGATGAAGTTGTGATCTAATGGAGGATGGAGTTGGATGTCCGTTCAATCCCAACCAAATCCAATTTTCTGCGACAATTGGCTTGCTCGCCTTTCATCCTCTCGGCAAACGTCCGGCCCGTCGCATCCATCGCAATGCCCGCCGTCCATAACCTCTGCTCCCAAATCGCCAACTCCTTCCGGGCGGGCCGGCCTCGGATCGCGGTCCCCGAAACCAACACAAACCGCTCCATCGTCCAGATTCTCTACAAGGAGGGATTTATTGGCGCCGTCATGAGCGGCGACGTCATGGGTCCCTATCGACATGGCGCTGAGATCATTGCGACGCCCGACAACGTCTCCCGGCGACGGATATGGCTGGACTTGAAGTACCGGGAGGGCGAGCCCGTCCTGCGGAAGATCAAGGTCGTCTCGAAGCCGTCGCGGAAGGTGTTTGCGACAATTGACGAGCTTAAGGCCGTCGCCGCGGCGCGGCGGCCACAAAGCAACTTGCTGAAGCCACAGGAAGTTGGACAGATAACTGTTGTGAAGACGGTGTTTGGGATCATGGAGCTGCGGGAGGCATTGAAGAAGAGCGTTGGGGGAGAGGTGCTGCTGATTGCGAGTTAGAAGGGTGTGCGAGAGGCGGGTGCAATTGGTGGCTGCTTGCTTCGGGTTGGCGGTTGCAAGAAAGTGGATGATTGCAAAGAGGCTGGTGTGGAATTGGCAGCTTAGCGTCGCATGGATAAATGAAACGTAATACAACAGCTATTGCATATATCTGTCGACTTATTCGCCTACTTTGTTTTAGCGTGCCAAGCGTTCGGGGCGGAAATAGGATTATGATGGGGTTGTTGGAAGATTTCTCTTCAGCTATCTATATTCTCGGCCCTAATTCCACATGTTGTGCCCATTCAGATGAGAAGTTGCCGCACAAATAATATGCAATATACATCAATCTCTACGGACAAGGCAAAGTTCAAGCTGCACTAAGATCATACAATAGAAGGACGAACAGGCGCAACTAAATTGCAGGAATATACAAGTTTTTTGCAGAATACAACGCTCAAACCGTCAGGCCCAAAACGTCAAGCTTGGTAACATGGGATGACATTATAGGTCACGGCTGCCTGTGTCAAGACCAGAATGCAGCTGATGAGAGCGTAGCGGTTCACAAACTTCGCCGGGTCGAGCTCTCGGACCATGGGCGTAAGGAAATTATTGACATTCTGACGGTAAACTCCGCACAAAGGCCAATATCTTCAGTAACAAAGTATACGGAACGCGTTAGCTTCAGTCTAATCCCGGAACTGTCGCCAAATGTTAACAATGAGGAATACTTGTAGATACAATCATATTTTCCACCATGGCGGCTCAAAATCGATACCCCGAAGACTCTTCCTCGATTCATTTCATAGATGATAACGCGCAAACTGGGAACTTTACCGAAAGCTCCCAGCTGATGGAACCCAACCCATATGTACGGCGGTCGTCCGCGTCACCCACCCGCGACCCGACAGGTCGCTTACCCATTGGAATTGACCACATTTGCACCTCCAGTTCGTCAAACTTGGGTGCCTATTACGTCCTGCGTGGCCTCTTTCGTTTGGGGCCACCAACGCACGTATAATCGTGACGTTGCTCGGATCATTCGACCACATCGACCTCGTTGATTGCGACGCTGACTGGATCGTATTTCGCCTGCATCGACCTGCTAACGGGGCTCTCGGTTGCTCGGATTCTGCTATGGCATTGCCAACCGACCCCGTCGATGTCACGGTTTCTTCGGCTTTCGCCCTCCAGGGATGGGCTCTAACCGGCCTCCGGATGCGGCATTCTCGTGAAAAACGGCTGGTGGCCCTCGGCCTCATGGACATTCAGCCCTCTACCTCTCCCTTCGCCGCCGCGCACGATGTCGACATCCTCCTGCGACGCCGCGTGATTCGCCACGGCGGCCTTAAGGGCGGCGCAGACGCCTCGGCCCGTTCCGACGAGCCTCTCGACCCCTTTACCCAGTCCCTTACGGCCTTCACCTCCCTCAACCTGCAAGGGTCCATTAGGGAGAAGTACGTCAACTTCTTCCTGTCGCATCCGATCACCACTGTCCAGGCCACCGTCGGCATCTCGCTCTACCTCCTGAATGTGACCTCGCTCGTCCCGACGCGCTCGCTGCTATTCCACCCGCGTTTAGCGTTCGACCCGCGGTGGGACTTGCACCGCGTCGCGACAAGCTTTCTGGTGCTGGGGACGAGCTTGTTCGACGTCGGGCGGAGCGTCGCGGGTCTGATTTACTGGCAGGCTCCGCTGGAGAAGTGGCTGTGCGGGGCAGGGGACGTGTACAAGGAGGGGATGCTGGTCAAGAGGAGGAGAAATAGGGTCACGGTTATTAGGAGGAGGGGCGTGCCCGGGGAGAGGGGCGGAATGGGACCGATCTATGAGGAACAGCGGGAGATGCCCATGTATCAGTGGCTGCTGACCAAGAACAAGTACGTTTCTGGAACGTGTTTCCTTTCGCTTAGAAACCTCTTTAACTGTTGCAGGTTTGTTGCGGCTCTTGCTATCTCGGCCGGTGTCGTGACGGCAATCGAGCTCGTGCTTTACCGTGACCCGCAGCCCATGGCTTTGAACTTGAACGCTACGCGCCTGATTCCGTCCAGCGCCGCTGGCGTCATGGTTATCTTCCCTTACGCTCTCTACCCGCTTCTCGAGCACAGCGTCCGATGGCTCTGGGCTCTGACGGATCAGGAAGAGGAGGTAATAATATTTTTTTCAGGCTAAACAATAACGCCAACGTTAATTCAAATAGGTTCGCCTTTTCGGCTTCCTACCCCTCCCGCCCATCTACCTTCCCATCGTCATGGCCTCAATGGCTGGTTTCTCGACCTGGAAAGAGACGCTAAAGGGCCTCGCGGCCGCTCTCGTGGCCGCCCGCGCCATTAACATTCGCCGCGGCGAGCTCGGCGCCGAGGGCGAGCCCGTTATCGATCATGTCATCCGCCTTGGCAAGCGTTGGATCGCGTGGTTCGGTGGCTTAGGCAGGAGAGTCGCGGCAGGCCAGGCGCGCGGTGGCCCCGGGGGAGCGCCTTCGGACATCGGCGCTGACATTAGGAGGAGGGTCGCGCCCATTGTGAGGGACGCAGCTGCCACGTTTTCCGCGGCGATGAGGGATGTGCAGGGAGCTATGGGGGTTGCCGATGCGGGCTCTAGGGACTCGAGGCCGGTTACGGCTGGAAGGAGGCAGGGGCCCGTTGTTACGGAGGTGACGCAGCCAGCGGAGGAGCTTAGGGGGTACTCCATTGGAGGCAACGGAGCGAATGGGGTTGGAGCCGGTGCGTCATGGGGCGCTGGCCAGCGTTTGGGAGATTGAATGTGTTGTGTGTCGCGACTATCATCAGAGTACGTGGGGCTTACTCATACATTTGTTTAAGTTGCAATAGTAAAGCTATAAATGTCATTCATGTTTGATTCTTATGCTGCATTGGGTCTTCTTGCACAACCCACCAGCATGGACTGCTTTATTTTAAAGGCGTCTACATTTGCTTGCTAAGAAGTTCTCGAAGCATATCTCCAGCAGGGATGCATAGCTAGTTAGGAGAGGGGATGTAACATACCTATTAATGCCATATAGCTAGCTCATGGGGTCGCCATGGTGTCTAGCCAAGTCGAGGGGCAGGTTGTAGCAGTCTGCTTTCCATGGATCGTAGTTACTCTGGTAGTGATTATGGTAGATACTTATAACAAGGAAGGGGTTTCAAAGTAATACCTTAAAATCATACCCAGACGGCAAAAAAGATGCAGATGCATTGTGCGAGCCGTTCGCTTCAATCTCAGCGTAATCATTTTCAATGCAACAGGCCTATCTTCAGGTTACTTCCATTCATTCCACCGCCTGTCTCCATCTCTCTTGGTCATAACGGCAAGACAGAAGCGAACAATAGGAAGATGGGATATAAACGTTGCTGTTGTATTGTATTGTTGTTGTCCCGATAGTATAAAGTCTACTTGATCAGGGGCTTCTCTAGCAGATGCACCTGGGTCTGCCCCTCCGGCGTTTCGGGTATCACCTTCTTAATACCCTGCATATTCCCGTTACAAAACACAACAAACATGCAAGGAAACAAGCAGCAACAATTTACCAGCTTGTTAAATACGCAGTCGTTGAATGCCCGCTCCTCACTCCTGCACTTCCAGAAATACTGATTCTTCACATCCAGACATTGCCAGTGCTTATTCCACTCCACGTCGCAGTTCTCTTTAATCTTGTTGATCCTTTGCCCCGAAGTCAGCAATTAACGATCATGTCAAGACGATGGTATAGACTTACAAGCTCAAAGCGCACCGCGTGACCCGTCTCCCCTCCTTCAGACAATGCGCCGGATCGCTGCTCTCGTTCTTGCACAGCATGAAGTCATCGTTGTACTTCCTGTATCACCCGTTAATCAACCAACAACGAGGGACCGCGATCAAACGCACCGGCAATATTCCGCGTAATGAAAAGCAATGGATGCCAGGGGCGCGGACGTGAGGCCAATCTCGGGCACTTGCTTGTCGTCGGCGAGGGTGGTCTTGTCGACCCAGAGGCCCTCAACGAAGATCTCCTCGCGATGGGAAGCCATTTTTCGAAAATTGCTTGCGAACAAGCCACCTCCGTTTGCAAGGACCTTCGTCTTTTTGCTCGATGATGACGGCGATGCGGATCTGCCTGCAGGCCACGTCCCGACTCGTCCGACTGGTTCATCCCACAGCCAGCATCCGGCGACCTCCACGGAATTCAACATTGGTCGCGCCTTCCCTCGCCCTTGTGTCCGGGCTCGCCCTTTCCGTCCCTCTTACCGCCACCCCTCTCTCATGCTCCCCGACATTCCAAGGCGTCCCAGTGGCCGCCACATTTCTGATGGTCCAAGCCGAGCCGCATTTCGACGCCGCCTTCCCGGGACTACACACGAGCCCCGTGTTCATCATGGACCACGCCGACTTCTCTTACGCCGAGGGCGGTATTCTGAGGAGCGTGTGGCCAACGAGCGCGACGATCGAGATCCCGGTATTCGAGCGGCTGAGCGAAGCGGAGGAGAAGACGCTGGGTGGGTCGGGCATCAGAAAAACGCCAGTCGGCAGGTTGAAGGTTTGGGGGGAATGCTCGTACGGGTGCGCGGTCGTGGAGCTCAGGGGGATGAGGCTGGAAAGCGTGGATGGGGCAGTGATCTGGGAGAGGGAGTACACGAAAAAGAAGGCGTAGGAATTTCGCGCAAGGTTCAATATATTGAATTAACTCTCACTTGCTAAACAGAAGGCGGAAGGAGTATGGGGGAGCATTGTAGATGGAGTTCTTCAAACAAGGGAAACATTTTTGAAAGGCAGGGTTTGAAGTCGTCACGTGAAGAGGCAGCGTTACCCCACGTTCTATCTTACGAAGATTGTATTTTTGACACACCTTGCTCACGACGGTTGTTGCGGTCTTGCGTTGATTAAGAGGACATATTATGCATGTCAATGTGGTCCGCCGAGAGCAAACACTCACCAGGGACCCGAGTGACATGACTGTCCATGCTGCTGCTGTTCGATAGCAACGACTGCAGGAAAGGAGCGAACCCATGACTACATATATCAAGCCCACTCAGGAGCCTGCTTTCAATGCTTCTTGAGCATGCTAAGTTGATAATGGAATTCTTTTCGCATGTTGGCAGATTTCTCACAATTGTCACATCATGGCTTGATCAAGCCATGTCTTCAAGCCCAAGCCGGTCGTCAAATTCCGCCCGATCTTTGGTTGGCGAATCCTTGCTGTCGCTGCGATGAGCGTTCCATGCCGATTCTTTCAAAGCAGTGGTGGATGCTTCCGCGGCAGCCAGTGCAAGTTTTTGCACGTCGCGATCACATCTGGAGGGGCCGGCGGTGAACGGGGCTTTAACCCTCCCGGCGTACCCGCTTCCCAACCCGCAGCTGCCAAGGTCTCACCCTCGATCATGAAGGTGCCGACTTGTAAATTCTTCATGGTGAGCATTCATTCTCTTAAGAGTGTTATTGTTTTTGAATGTGTATTTCTGGTTGGAAAACATAAAGGCGGGGAAGTGCAACCGTGGCACGACCTGCAGGTTTCGACACGGCGAGGAAGGGGAGGAGGCCGACGAGGTGCACGAGCTACCACCGTTGCAGGAGCAGACTTGCTGCATTTGTTATGACACGCCTACAGTTTTTGGGCTTCTAGGTGAGGCACGCGCTTTTGCTGCTTGTTTGTGTGGCGATATCGGCTTTCAAGGCCTGACGTTTTTTCTCTCCTTACTACCTTTTCTTTCCATTAGTGTCTTGTCAGCATGTCTTTTGTCTGTCGTGCTTGATGCAGTGGCGGGACAAGACCTCGAAAGCCGGATCGGTGCTTCGGGACTCGACCGCGCTAAAGGTGTGCCCGATCTGCCGGGAGTTGTCGCACTTTGTCGTGCCCTCGAGCATCTTTCCAGAGACGGAGGCGCAGAAGAAGGTTTGCATCATACCAAGATTTCACTCGGTGTGCTCATCGCATTACATCAGGGCATCGTCGAGCGCTTCAAAGCCAAGAACGCCTCCATCCCATGCCGATACTTCGAGAAGTCCAACAAGCGGACATGCCCCTTCGGCGACAACTGCATGTACGGCCACCGCGACGCCTCCGGCAAGAAAGTCCTGAACGTTCAAAAGCCCTCCGGGCCCTCCCGCGGCCGCTGCCCGATGCGTCACGGCGGCGGGTTCGTCGGAATCGACGTCATCGCCCTGGAGGGGATGTTTGGGCTCGCGGGCGGCTACGACTACGACGACGAGTTGCTGGACGAGTTAGAGGATTACGAGGATGGGTATGACGAGGACGAGTATGAGAACTCGCAAGACTCGTTGTTCGAGGATGATTATTTGTTTTGAGGGGTGTACTTCGGATTGGTTTAGGCGGTGATGGGTTGAATGAGGGGGGGACGAAAGGAAAGGAGGGCGATTTGCATTTGCACACATATATGGTCTTTTTGTAAAGAATTTAAAATTGAATAAAATACCTTGCACAGTCTGTAAGTAGCGTCAGATGATATTGATTAAAATAGTCTCTGTCGTTTCTAACAACCTTCTTTCAGCGTTTTTGCCGCTTCTTCCTTGCAGTCGCTGTGCGAACGAACTGCCAACTGGAAGCTACTCACTCAACGCCGCCTGGTTCTGGAGTTCCTCGACCCAGCCCGTCAAGCCGACCGTCGCGCTCTCCGCAGCTGCCTCCTAGTCACCAGCTGGTTCTTCCCCGCTCTGCTCCGGCCACCTCCTAACGACAAGCTACTCCTGGAACAACGCCTTCCTATACGCCTTCGTTGTTACAAAGATCCTGTGCAAATGCACCAAGGCATTGCCCCCGAGGACTCTCCGTTATTTTGGACGTGCTTAGGAACTGAGGCCAGTGCTCGCCCCGCTCGTTGACTGTCCATAGCTCCCTGCGGGCGGTCCTCTGATTTGCATGAGATCGAAAGGCTGCGGGGGCTCCAGAGCCCGGATGCGCAGCTGCCGTCGTTGGACTTAAATCACGCCAACAAGCTATCATCGCTAGCCACGCTCCGGAGGCTCAATCTGACGGCGACCGTTGCCCATCCTGACGCCATCCGACTATCGGCCGTGATTGACAATATCACCAGGCTCGAGAAGCTGATGCTGTCGTCTAAGCACCTGAGCACCCCGCGATTCACACATCGGCACACGTTCGTCGACCTGGCGCTCAGGTTGAGGAGGCTCTCCTATCTCGCAATACGATGGGGGTCTTCCGGCGCCGTCACCAGAAGACTGAGCGTTGCAGACTGGGCGGATATCAAGCTGTGGGGATAGCCGCGTCCCGAGGACCTGTAATTGCAGGACAGCGGGCCGTGGAAGATAATAAGCCACGTGCGGGAGAAGGGATCCTCTTCCCGACATGCGGGGAGGGCTGCTCTTTCGTACTGGTTTTTACGATCCTTACGAAGGCATAAATAGATGCGGGCATACTGCCGAACCTGGCGTATTGGTCTAGCGATATGATCACCACTTGGATAATTTTGGATAGCGGCCGCTCTGCTTTTGACCCCGCACAAGTGTAAATACATGCGGAGTAGAAGGATCGGGCAGTAATGATGTGTGAAGCTTCTTGCATGTCGACTACCTTCTCCTTTCTTTGTTTTTGTAGTAGTGATTTTTTTTTATCGTTGTGGGTCTGTTGATTTTTAGCCTTCCAATGCCAGTAACTCACGCTGAATCCCTGATTATTCTCCGTTATTTTAACGCCAGCAATATATTCCTATGATTTCTACGGCGTGCTTGTGTACTGATTATAGCACTAGATTTGGTTCTTACCGTACATGCAGTGAAAGGTGGGAGCGTCAGGACCCCCTCCGCAGCCTATACAGCAAATGGATCGAATTCTAAAGTAAATATGTATATTATCTGCAAAAGTCGTGTTTCTAGATCACTTCTTCCTCTCTGCCTTCCACTTAAATACCGCCAGCCCCGACGCGTCCGTCCCGACCTTCTTCTTCGAGCCCTTCCCCATCAGTTGTTTCTGCAGTTCCATCTCCATCCTTAATTGCCGCAACGTCTCCTCCCGCTTCTCACGTGAAGCGATCTCCTTCCGCGTAGCTGCTCGTTGACGACGTAACTGCAGTACGGAAGACAGCTTAGATACACACATAAGGTGCTCCAAAATAGCGGAATACGAACCTTCTTCTGTTGTCGAATCGTGTCTTTGTCAACCTCCTCCACCTCCTGCACGTTGCTCTTCCGTTTCCGATTGTACCGCTGCTTTAAGAACTCCGGCGTTGTGTCGAAATACGCAACGGGGTCAAATCTTTGGACTAAGGTATCCGTGAGAACTGCGGCCTGGGAAAATTAGATGCGCACCTTCATCGTCATCCTCAACGAACAGAATATGCTTTGGCTTGCCCTTCCGCTTGACCGGCGCAGCGTCCTCCTCGGCCCCATCGTCTTCAACTTCGTCCTCTTCCGGCTCATATGCGTCCTCGATGATATGCACTGAATCTTTGAGCTTTTGCAGTTTCTACAGCACAAGAAATTAGCCCGGTCGTAAAAACAACAAGCTCCTCCACCAACCTTCCGATTGACCCCTAATTGGTAATTCACATAATTCTGATCCTGCGTCCTCAGCAGCCTCAGGTGCTCGTGCTCGTACTTTTCCCGCACTTGCTGCTTCACATGCACGCCGTTCTTCGTGCTGCTATTGATCATGCCGAAGTAGAACTCGTCCGGGTTGCGGGCGAGAGCCTTGTTACGCATCGCCTTCAGGCGCTTCTGCTTCGAGGCGAAGTCGGCCGCACGGAGGACATAGTCCTTCTTCTTCTCGAGGAGGCCGAGGTGAGCACGCTCTTTGAGCTGGGAACGCTCCCGATGCGTCCTGGAGAAGGGTTAGAGGTGGACAGGACAGCGAGCCCTCGATATCGGTCGTACCTCCGTGGGGCGGCTTTCCTGGAAATCATGTCAATATGCAGATCAATATCAATGTAACCGGCACCTCATTCACCTGAGAGACGACATGATGTGTAATGGCTAAAAAAAGGACTCTTGAGATCACACTTATTGACAGACCGCATCTCATTACACAAGCCTTACAAGCCTCCCTGCTGAACCTTGGATTGCAAGCTCCATCGACTTTCTGTTCCGGTCTGGGCCCACCGACAGCCCCGTTGCCATGTCGAGCGACGTCGGAATCCTACTGAATCAGAAGAAACCGAAAGCTGGATCGCCCGCTCGATCGAAAGCCGTCAGGCCGACGAAGCCCTCGTCATCGGCCGAGTCGCCTGTGACGAACACCAAGGCCAAAAGGCCACGCCTTTCAAACCTCGCGAATGACGGTCAGAATGCGGAGGGGGTGCTGCTGAAGAAGCCGAAGCCGTCAAAGCCCAAAGCATCGCTGAAGAAGCGACGAAAGTCTCTTGAAGCCGAGGAAGCGTTTTTTCCTGCTCTGCCGCTACCGCCGGAGCTGGCACGTCTGGAGTCGCTATTTAAGTGTTTGAACACCGTGCATTCGTTTTTGACGGCTCAGCGGCAAGTAACATGTACATACGATGGCTTGAAATCGGGGGTGGAATCCTTGTTTAAAAGGTAACTGCTACCGGTAGGCGCCATGTGTGAGCTAACGACGCGTCAGGGAGTTCCTGCCGGAAGATCTCGGCGCCATGGCAGCGCTATACACTCCGATTAGCCTCTACTGGGCGCCTTACTCGTCCCTGAAGGACGCGACGCTTGTGGAGATGAAGTTATCCGTCGGCCTTCCGGGGATTTCACCGATGAGGAAGAAAAAAAGGCGGCAGGATGAAGAGGGTGATGACGGTCTTGGGATGGAGGCGGAGGATGATTACGTGCTTGTGGTGGACTTTAAGGATATGAAGCCGCTAGAGGTGACGGGACAGAAGGCGTAAGAATTTGTCTGCTGATAGAAATGGCTTACGTCGCGGAAGCATTCTCGATAAGAACGGCCGGCATGTCGGGACTGGCCAGCAGTCTCTAATAAAGGAAGTAGCAAGGCCGGCGTCGCAGATCAGAGGGTTGCCGAAATTCATCGAGAAGAGAAACGTCAAGTTCTCGGAATGCCTGCATCGTTTCTACGCGGAGTGCGTTGAAAAGGTAACGGTTTATTGTAGCGTACGCACAGAAGTAAGCGATGAAGGGGCTTTAGGGGGAAGACTGCTTGGCAAAACTGAGCTCAATCTCCACGGACGCACTGCCCGGCTCCCCGACTACCGTCGTCCCGCGCATGCATCTCCCCATCCCACCCTCCCAAGGCGGCCTCCTACACCTTCTAGACTCGATGAAAACCGACCCCTATTTTTCCGATCGTTTAGTGGAAAACGGCTGGCGTACCCTTCCTCCCCGTGAACCTTCTTTCTCGAACCTGAATCACCCATTGTCGCCCAAATTAATCCAAGCCCTCAACGCCGCGGGCGTGCAACGCCTCTACTCCCACCAGGCCGACGCTATTAACGCCATCGACGAAGGTCACAACGTCGTCATCTCCACGTCGACGTCCAGCGGCAAATCCCTCATCTATCAAGTACCCGTCCTGAAGGCGCTAGAGCACGACCCCAACACGCGCGCCATGTTTATCTTTCCGACCAAAGCTTTGGCACAGGATCAGAGGAGGAGCTTAATGGCGTTCCTGGAACACTGCGATCATTTGAGGGACGTAAGCGTGGACACTTATGACGGAGATACGGTGTTGGAGAGGAACGAGCGCGGGAGGATCAGGGAGTGGAGCAGCGTGATCTTCACGAATCCGGATATGGTGCACGTGAGCATCAATCCAAACCATAAGAGTTGGGTCGGGTTTTTGACGAGCTTGAAGTATGTAATTGTCGATGGTGTGGACGTTGTTCGGCTGTTGTTTGTTCTCATGTGATTGCAGAACTTCATTTCTATGGAGGGAGGTTTGGCGCGCACTGCGCGCTGGTCATGCGGCGCTTGCGGAGACTTTTGCAGCTCGTGGGCAACGATAGCGTGCAGTTTATCTGCTGCTCCGCAACGATAGCGAACCCGGTGCAAGTATGTGTGCGTTGTTTATCCGCATAGGAATATGAACCAATGTGTAGCACATGAATATGTTCTTCGGAATCAACAACGCGGTCCTCATCGATATTGACGGGTCACCGTGCGGACAAAAGCACCACTTGGTTTGGACAGCCCCGTATCGCAATCCGAAGGATAAATCACAAGGCCGAGGGTCCTTTCTCGACGAGGCTGTGGCCGTCTGCAAACTGTTTGTGGAGCGCAGAGTTAAATTCATCTGCTTCGCGAAGACGAGGCGGATGTGTGAGCTCGTTTTGAAGGATTTGAGGTCGGCGCTGAGTGAGATGAAGCATGGGTTGGACGAGACAGTGATTGGGTATCGCGGGGGTTATACAAAGATAGACAGGAGGGAAATTGAGGGGATGATGTTTAATGGGGAGTTAATTGGTATTGTGGCGACGAATGCGATGGAGTTGGGGGTTGATATCGGATCTATTGGTTAGTTGCTCTTTGCAATATGGAAAAATGTTGACATCAACACCAGATGCGGTCGTGCACGTCGGCTTCCCGTTCACGTTCGCGTCGTATCGCCAACAATCCGGCAGAGCTGGTCGGCGAGAGCAAGACTCTGTTTCTATATTGATTGTAGACTCCCACAATCTGACCGATCAGCGGTTCCTTGATGACCCCGAATCCCTCCACGGCTCTACCCTCGACTATATCCATCTCGATATCTGGAATCCCCAGATTCTAGAGCCTCACCTGCAATGCGCGGCGGCGGAGCGCGGGCTTACGGTGACCGACCTTCAGGATTGGTTTTGCGGCGAGGATTCCGGAATAGATGTTCTGAAAAATATGGCGCAGAGGTTCTTGATGTGGGACGAAAAGTTTGGGGTCTTCTTCTCGGACCGAAAGTATGAGAACGCGCCGGCCAAGTGGGTCCAGATTCGGTGCATTGATGAGGAGGAGTCTTATCGGGTTGTTGACGTTGTGAGCGGGAGGGAGTTGGAGGACGTGGAGGCCGAGAGGGCGCCCTTTACCCTTTACGAAGGTGAAGACAACTTAATTTGCTTTTAGTCCTTACTGTTGCATTTCAGGGTCGATTTTCATTCATCAAGGTAGAACGTTCTATGTTTTTGATGTGAATGTCGAGAAAAAATATGCGCGGGTAAGGCCGACAAATGTCGATTACATGACGGTCGTGCGCGACTATTCGGACGTGGATCCCGTGAGGACGCTGGACAGCATAGCGATTCGAACGGATGTTACGGAAGCCAACGAAGGCTTTGCGCACTTTGGAGACATGACAGGTAAACGTTGGACCCCGTGGTTGTACTAAGACACGCAATTAGTGACCACCAGATGCTTTGGTTATCTAAAGCTGAATCCGAAGACGAACCAGCTCTTGGAAACGGTCACGCTGCAAGAAAGCGATGCAATTATTCGACCGGTACAAGGCATCTGGGCAGATATACCCGACGCCACGGTCGCATTCGTACGAAGCATGAAAAAGGACGTCGAGTTCTCAATCCACGCTGCCTCCCACGCGTTACTGTCGATCGTGCCGAATTATGTTGTGATACCAACGACCGGGGCGACGTAAGTTTTGTTGTTTGATTGTTGAAGATTTTGCTGACTACAATGCTATGTTGACAGTGACATTCGGACGGACTGCAAGACCTCGACGGCACGTCGCGCAAGGCCAGCTCGGTAAACTTTTGCCCACCTGCTGTGATCGAACTTCTGAATTCTGATCTTAGGATAACAATGTACGAACATATACGAGCCGGGCACATGATGAAGTCGTTCCCGCACATGCGGGACCTGCTTGTGAAGGCTCGGGATCGGATCGTTGTGTGCGAGTGCGAAACTGGGTGTCACGAATGTATCGTGCGGCCCAACTGCAAGCACGTGAACGACGCATTGGACAAGGATGGCGCTGTGATGGTGCTCCAGGGGCTACTGGGGGAGTTGGTTGCGGCGGATTCCGAGGTGCAGGAGGTTAAGCATTTGTAGGCTAAAGCCGAGAGATTTTAATCAATTGTAAATGTGATACCTTAGTATGAGATGGCACTTCACTTGTAAGGAGCAAACAAAAACTCTTTATTCGAATCTCCAAGCGGTTGTAGATGCTCATTTTTTCTAAAATAGTAATGAGGTCTTCTCTCCCACCGCAGCGATTATCTTCATAACGATCGCCACTTAACCCGCCACATAATCGGACTCGCAATCCTGTCAGCTTGGGAAAATATCCGGGGCTGTGCAAGCCCAAAAACGACACAACAGATTGATGATCTCTTAGGTACCGTCACATTCCCATCCTGCTTTGTTAGATATGCTCGATAGCAGATCAAGCAGCCGCGGTTACAGTCGCATCCGAACATAGACGACAAATGACTCCCATCATTCTAAAAAGAAGGTGGAGCTGGTCAACCGCGGTCCTTGTTCTTCAGCGTAGAATCCCCATCCACTCCACAAGCCTAGCAATTTGCTGCCCATGCACCACACCATGTTCAGCGCGTCCACGAAGTCGGCGAAGTGAACAAACCGGCTCTTTAGTGTGATCCTCCGTCCATTTTGGGGGTCTCTGCACCAAAGCGATCAAGACTCTATCATCGTCGGTACCAGCATCAAAGCGATGGTGCAGTATTTCCACTGAATGGTGCAGTATTTCCACTGAATGAAGGTACGGCTGAAGTTGTCTTCAGGCTGTCCATTGATCACAGATATCAACTGTCAAACTTCCGAGATTGAGTGATCGCCTGCATCACCCACATCACCAGCATCGCTCGTCCCATCGCCCATCATGAGCGAGCGCTTTGAAACTTATCAAAATGATTACGCTACTCTCTGGGATTCCATTCAAAAGCGTATTCAGAATGCAATCCCCCAGGCGAAAGGAGGTTCTGTCGTTACTTTATTCGAGGACACGCGAAACTTCTTCTAACTCGGTGCCAGAGCAACGTAGGGCACTGATCAACCAGACTCAGAGGGACTTCGAGGAGGCCGATGAGATTGTATGGTTTCGTGTGTTCTTCTGCTGGCGGGGCTGGACTGATTCCAATAAAAGATTGGCCAACTGGATTATGAGCTGTCCACAATGCCACCGGACGCCAGGGCAGCACACGCTTCGAAAGTTCGCTCTTTCAAGGATGAGACGAAAAGGGCGAAGAAGGAATTGGTAAAAATAACAATTTTGTGAAAAGGTGATTTGGTTAATGCTGGTTCCCAGACGAAGTTGGGTCTCTCGGAGCGGGATCAACTTCTGGGCTCTGCGAGTGGATCGCACGTTGTGGATTTCGAGGGTGCAAGCATGGACCAGCGCGGGCGGTTGTTACACGGGACGGAGCGGCTGCAGGAGGGCAGCAGGCGCCTGGAGGAGGCGAAGAGGCTCGCATTGGAAGCCGGTATGGAGGAAGCTATGGTTGAGCGGTTAAATGCTCACCAAACGTAACAGAGTCTATGGGTATTAACACTCTAAACGACCTTAATACTCAACGGGAGCAAATCCTTCGCACGAGAGATACGGTATTATACCTCCATGGGATTCGAGGATAGCATACTTATTGTTAATACTAGCTGGGGACTGCTGACTCGTGGATCACGAAGAGTCAGGGAGTGCTTAAGGGGATGCAGCGGCAGTAAGTTTGCCTTCCGTCCTGTACTCTCAGTTCTCTCACTTTCCGCCGCTGACTAGCTTTTCAGAATGCAGCAAAACAAGATGATCACGTTTGCTATCATCGGCGCGTTGATCTTGATGATCATTGTCGTGATCTGGCTCAAGTGGTTCTGAAATTGTTAGTAAGGATCATGTGTCTTCTGTGTGTAATGCCGAAAACACTTTCGGCGGCTCCTTGTGTGGCGCAACAGTACAGTCTTCTTCAAAACCAATTCAAATACGGCATTTTCTACGTCATAATATGATTTTATATTTTAAGTACTTGTTATTGCTGCCTCTAATGTGCCTGTCCAGTTTACTGTTGCGGTCGCTAAAAACATAGGTATATCCATGAGCAATCTAAGCTCTCCAAACCCTTGCACCTTCAAAGAATCAGACCCGCCAAAACCCTACTGCACACCTTCTTGTAGCTCCACACGCCCCCCGCCGTCCGCTTAAATTGCAGACCACAATTACCGCTCTTCGGCAGCCTGCACACTTCGATTTCGAACGCGACACTCCCCTCTGCGCCTTCACCCAAGAACGTCAACACGTCCACCTCGCAGGTGATGACGAACGAACCCGTATCGTGCTGAACGTCGATTCCTCGAGTCGACTCGAGGTAGCCCACGACCTCCTTCACAACCAAGTGCGGAGGCTTGATGGACGTCGTCGTCGCGTTGACGAACCACTGGCTGACAGTCCTAGGTGGTTCGACCTTCCGAGGCTTCATCGACAAGGGAGCCTTTTGGGTCACGTCCGCGTCGAACTCGTTCCCATGCAGAGTCTGGTGTGACTGACCGGTCGCGGGTCTGACGCTGCTGATCGACGTGGTTGGCGACGTGACGGACATCCTCCCAACCCGAGACGACAGACTCGCTATTGGAGGCGGAAGCTGGAGCTCTGAGTGGTACTTCTGATACCCCGTCAGAGCCGAAGGTGTCGATAACTGAATCATTGAAACGGTCTTCTGGTGTTGAGCGGGGCTCTTCGTAAATGCCTTGCCGTCCGCATCCTCGCTCGTCTCCTCCGACACGTCCCCTCGCGACCCGGTCTTTTGATTTTCAAACTCCTTCTGCGACAACGTCTGAAGGGACTGCATGTGGTACTGGTGCCGGTTCATGTTCCCGAGCGGTGCGTGATACACGCTCTGGTGGCGGTGCTGCTGCCTGTGGACATGCGCGGACGCCGCATCCCGATAGTTCCGCGCCGACTCGGCCCTTTTCTCGTGTTGCGGGTCACCCTTCGCGAGCGCGGTGGACGAGACGTCGATGGCGACGGTTGCGTCAGAGCCCATCGCAGACCGAGTCGTGATGGACGCGACCGCGGATCCGCTAATGTAATCCGGTGCGCTCAACGCTCGCGGAGGTGGCGGGATGAGGCCGACTTCCTTTTCCTTTTCCTGGATATCGGCCTTCGCCTTCGCGTCCTCCCGTTCCAACATTTCCGTCAGCAAAAAGTATGTAGCCCGGATGGGATTCGGAGTCTCTGATTCAGCACAGGGTTTGGCGTTATCAACGGCGGCAGGACGTGAGGGCGGTGATGAGAAGGCGCGCTCGATGTCATCCCGTTTGTAGTTGAATGCCATAAGGCGGCCAATTATATCGCGCGAGAGGAGGGATGGGTCGGTGATGGTTGGACGTCTCGGGAGGTAGTTTGGAGGGGTTGAACTATAGCCTTCGTTCACCCAAGCGTGGTTAAGCACCTCGGGTAAAGTTGCCCGCCGTTTAGGGTCGACGGTGATCAATCGACCGATCAGATGGCGGGCATCTTAACCGATAGTTAGTTGTACTCCACTGCAAGTTTGAAAGAATACGAACTCGGCATGAGATAGTCAGGGCAAGTATACGTCCCGCTAGCGATCTTCTTGTACAGCTCCTTCATGTTGTCATCGTCGAATGGAAGATGACCACAGAGAAGTGCAAACAAAATCACGCCTTTGATATTGATTCAGCTGAAGTCTTCCGACGTGCGCCAAGAACAAACCTAAGCTCCACATGTCTACTTCAGGCCCTTCATACTTCTTCCCTAAGATCATTTCTGGCGCGGCGTAAAAGGGAGACCCGCAGAACGTATCCAGAAGGCTGTCCGAGGTAAAGTTGTTCCCAAAGCCGAAATCGATGATCTTTATGCACTTCCTCTCATCCAAGAGCAAGTTCTCGGGTTTTAAGTCTCGGTGAATGACGGCATTCTTTTCAATCGTAAGTATATTGCAGACAGTCACGGGTTTCACCTTATGGCAGTAATCTACCGCACTCAGAACCATTCGGAAGAACGTCCGCGCCTCCCTTTCCTTCACCCGCTTGTGAGCGACGATATAATCAAACAGTTCCCCGCCCGCGGCAAACTCCATAACAATATAGATGAAGTCCGTCGTCTCGATAACGTCATGCACCTTCACGATGTGCGGGTGGTCCAGCAGCTTCAGGAATCGTATTTCGCGCTGAAGCCTAGCGACCTGCTTCTCAGACTGTATTTGCGCCTTCTCGATTATCTTTATGGCCACTTTTTCGTTCGTCCTCAGGTCGACGCCGAGCTTGACCTTGCCGTAGGTACCCTGCCCGATGGTCTTCTCCATCTTGTAGTGACCAATCTGGACCTCGGGTGCTGCCGGCGGGCCATCGGCACCTTTGACTTGTGGGGTTCCCGAGCGACTGGCGGCATCGGTGCCGCCCGGCTGCCGCATCGGTTGGATGGGTTGGGCCATGGTCGAACTCTGGGATCAGGCTGTAAGCAGACTGCCGATTGCCCAATTGCCGTTCGATTGTTGGCATGGGCACTATGAGCTCCGGCACCAATGCGACGGGATTTACGTCGGTGATGGCGCACTAAAATGAAGGGCCAGAGATGGCAGATCGGACGAGTTCGTCCACCGCTTCGGCATCGTTACTTTACATCCTGAACAAGGCAGGCACTCAATTTTAGAATGCTTGCGGTGAAGCGAAAGAAGAACGAGGGCCGAATCCAAACGCACGAATTTGGAAGGAGATGAACAGATGGTGTGTGCGATGACGGGACGGACGTAGAATGACTAGTCAGTGTATATGGCATGCGCCGCTTCGATGAGGTCTGATTCTACTCGACAGAAGAAGCAGGGCGCTCAAGACACCCAAAATTACACTGAAGCCTCAGGAGGTTTCGATCGTGATCACAATATCAAATCCATCGAGAACTATTTCGCGAATGTCTTTTCAGCTGTGCATTTCCGATGAGGTGGTGTGTCGGCTGGTGTCAAAAAGGTGGATTCGGTGCATTCTATCATCACCCATCATCACCTGCCTTTCGCGGCGAGCAATGGACACGGAGCAGGCCCTCGAGGCCATTCGGAACGCGATGGCCATGGAGGCATCGATGGAGGGCGAATCGAAGCTTTTAGGTACTCAATAAAATACCCCGCCGAGTGTGATGCCAGTTAGTCCTTCGAACGGCCGCCGAAGCCCTCTCCCAGTTGCTCGCGGCGGAACGGAGGCCCGCGGCGCTTAAGAAAGTGATTTTGTGCTTTGAAAACTTCTATTCGTTGGCGTTTGGCGTAATGTAAGTAGAGGTTTTCTCCCCCGGATCTTCGCGAGGGGACTTTTGTGTTAAAGCACAAACCTAATAAAATATCGTATTCACCCATTTACTCTCTCTGCAGATGCACGATGCCAGATATAGCCCTTTGGCAGCATCTAAACACCATGAAAGCGGCCATTTTCAACATGATTCAGCACGAAAACGTGGGAGTCCGCACGCACGTCCTCAAGTTTCTGCAGCTAATAGTGATAATTTACTCATCGTCTCCAACCCCTTCCGTACGATTTTTTTTGCAAATCATATATAACTGTTACAAAGACCGTCAAGGCGCCTTCCGTCGACCTATGTCCACCTAACCACCTTTTAATGCGTCGAGATGACATGGAGAGGGAATCCTTTGAATTGCTCAAAATTCTTTTGCAACTTGTTGCCGGTGACCGGTATGTAATGAATTTAAAGAGATCCATCAGTTTGATGAATTTTACCAAGGTCGGGGGCAATCGTTACTGGCACCATCAATCTTCTCTTTGCCATCGCTAGAATTCGTCCGAAGTATGTGGACAGGATAGTTCAGTCGTTACTAGATTACAGCCGAGACGTTCGTTCATACTTTTCACCCTTAGAGGGGAAAAGTGTCGAAAGAACGCTGCGTAATGTACTGCTCTCAATATTGAGGTACTTAGAAAGGAGTCGATCATTTTTCATCGTTTCACTAGTTTAAAGGTCGATGATGCGGTTATGAACCGAAACATTACGGAAACCCTTGTAAAATTGGGGGTCAAGGGACAGGAGATTGCCATGAGGCTCCGCAGAGACCCGGGATCTAACAAACGGTCAAGTTCGGCCATGTCGTCGTCAGAGCCGAAGCGAATCAAAGTTGACCAAGAAAGCCCTCTCCCGTCCGCCCCCGTGCCTCCACCATCGATTGACGTTCAGCAAATTCCGGTACCGACTGTAGCAGACATTATCATACAAAGTATGCTCCTCGTTGATCCTCAGAGATGGGATGAGGCTCTTCTGGTATAGTATTATTGAAGATATCGAGTTGGCTGACTTTAGCAGGCGTTTGCGCGCTCCGCGATAACACACCCGACTGGTCAAGCACATGCCGCTCCTGCTCCTCCGCCGAAGCTCAACAAGCGAGATCCTCGTCGGGCGAATGTTGAAGTCAAGGCCGAGGCCACACCACCCCCACCCCCTTCTCAGCTACTGCCAACTTTCCCGCCACCCGCGCCAAGCCCGCTTTCGCAAATCACTCCCGATATGCTTCGGGGGTTAACCCCGGCGATGATCGCTGCGTTGCCTCCGGAGCTGCAAGCTCAAATTCAGGTGCTTCTGATGCAACAATTGCAGCAAGAGCAGGCGATGGCTGTTCAAGGTGCATCTATGCCCGCCCAGGGACTAGCGCACCCTGAACAAGCTCCTGTGATCAAGTCCGAACGACCTCCAGAATCAATGGCGATCCTTCCGAGTGTCCCCATTCCCGAGCCGGTCTTTGCGCCGGAGGACGTTGAGCTCGTGGCGTTCTCAGACGAAAACATAACGCGGAGCTCGTTGGAGGCCATTGAACGCATCATCGCTCTCGAACCCACTTTTACAATATCGGTCTATCCAACGGCCGCGGCCGTTGGAGCGGCTGCCCCCCTTCCCACTAACATGTTGAACAACCAAGTCGAAAGTCTGTCTGCGGCTCGAACCGGATGGCTGTTGTTGATCGTTCGCTTGACCGGTATGTACGCCTTCAGTCCGGAGCTCGCCAGCAAGGCGCAAGACAAATTGATGGAGTTTGTTTTGGACGACTTTCGGTCAAGGCAAGTCTAAACTTTTGCATTCTTTCGAATTAACTTGGGACTAGGCATGAATTGGCGGTATTGTGGCTTTATGAGGAGTTTCGATTGGATTTACAGGGAGCACCCGTGGGCGAGGACGGGAAGAGTCGATATGATACCTTGTTTTTTCGAATTTTGCAAGGATTGAAGGGCCGGGCGAGGGCCCCAGAGGAGAAGCTTCCGGGGCTAGATCCCAAGGATCGTACTTTCACGAAGTTTTTGGTGGATGCGCCATACGTCCCGCCCGAGTCTGTCGAGGACGTTGTGAAGAGTTATTGCGAAGATCCGGAGAGGTTCGCGGAAGGGTGTGGTTACTTGATGATAACATTGAAAAGGATGGCTCTGGGTTTGACCACGTTGAGAGATCTCGTCACACTGCGAACATCGCTTCGGGATACTTGCATGGACATTTTACTGAATTATTGCGTACATGAAGGTTGGGACAGCGTGGGTGACTCCCTGTAACGATTACATTTAGCTCGAATACTGAGATCAAATGCTATCTCCATATGCAAAAGGTGGATAAGTCCTGATCATGTCACCCTCGGCCCGCTGGTCGAAAACTTTGCCCTTATGAAATTGCGCTCTTTGAGGCCTGACGATGATGAGGAGCAAGGGGAGATTTTAGCAGAGGCGGACGCCGTTCGACAGTTTGAGCTCTACTTCGCGCTGTGCAATAAGAAACATGATTTGCTGGCGGAGTGAGTGGCTGAGGTGAGAAGTCATCTAACGCGGTTATTGCAGGCTTTTTACTATCTTCTCGTCCCTGTCGCCGAGTTTGCACGAAATCCTCCTTCTCCACATCGGGCCTTTGATCAGATCAATGTCCAGCTCCCCCGAGAGACTTATTAGTTTCATCCCAGCCTTTCCGGCGGGTTCAGAGCCTCTTGTCCTTAAGATTATCCAAGTCCTGACCATGGATAATGCTTGCCCAGAAGGGCTAGCTCCGAAAGTGTTGAATATCGTGAAGGAGAGAAATTTGGACGGAACTTTCCTCTTGCCAGTCATATCCTACATGGACAAGGTATTTATTCGTAATTACTGTTCTTTTAACCCTTGTTTTGAAGGCCAGCGTTATGTTGAATCTTGATAAAATCTTAATGCTCCTAGTGGTGCCTAGTGGCAACGAGGAGCAAAAGGGTGCTATCGAGGAAAAAAAAGCTGTTGTTGAAGAAACCTTCTTAAAGGTTTTAGACATTCCAGCGCCTACCGCGACTGTGAACGGTGTTGGCGCAAGTACGAAATCCCGGGAGGGCCCTAAAATCGACCCCTCCGAATTTTTGGTCGCTATCCACAATCTCGAAGAAAAAGTTGGCGTTCAGCGTGTTCTTGAAGGTGGGCATTTTGTTCATACCAGCATCTGAATATAAACACTCACAGCTACACAAATTTGCTTCAAACATGTCGACATCTTTAAATCCGAGGTTTTGGCTGTCGTCATGCAGCAGCTCCTCGATCAAACAACGACCCCGCTACTCTTCATGCGGACCGTCCTTAGCAGTGTGAAGGAGTTCCCTTCGTTGACGGGTTACGTTGTGAATGTTTTGACTCGACTCGTGCAGAAAAAAGTGTGGACGATTCCAATTCTGTGGGAGGGCTTTATCCGCTGTTGCTCGGTGCGGTGTTCACTTCTGCTGCTTTTGTATTCACATTCAACCTGTGGCATTTTTAGAGAACGGCCCCCACGTCATTCCCCGTCCTTGTCAGTTTGCCGAAGCAGCAACTGGAGGAGGTATTGCGCAAGGTTCCGGCATTAAAGCAACAGCTGCTTGAGCACGTGACAAGCCTGCCGCCGCAGATGAGGTCGCGATTAAAAGCGGTGTTGAGCATATTGAGCAGTGGTGGTGAGAAAAAGGACGCCGCGATTCATGACTTTGAAAGGGAGAGGGAGCGGGAGAAGATGGAGCGCCGGTCGGTTGCCGCTAAATGACGATTGTTTGAAACAAGAAATTCCCTTTCCCGCGTCTATATAGGGCTTTTGTATACCCATTTGCACAATGTAAATCCATTTATAATTAATAAATATTTAATCTGGCAAAAGGCCCTCCACGTCGTCATGCCAATCCGCGTCGTCGTCCGCTGTTCGCCGTTGCTAAAGACATAATTGGGTCAGTCAATGTATAGAATCAGCAGTTGTATACCATTGAAGACCTAGGCCTGCTAATATTCGGATCTGGCAAATAAATATCAGTACCACAACAAATCCGCTGCTCCTAAAATTACCTATTAGCGTCCGTTCGTCTACCTTATCCCGTGAGTTTCGCCTCCCGTCATCCACGGCTCGTAATGAGGACGAGCTCCTCGCATCGGGCACGCTGCTCGTGCTATCCCGCGCCTTTTCCGCCCGCGCCAGCTTGGTAACATACTCGTTGACCTCCTTCATGCCAAGATCCGTGCATATCCGTACGAGGAACCGCAAGCCTTTAACCAGAGAAAATATCAAAATGAGATCAAAATGAAGCAATGATGCTCCGCACATTCAGTGTTATCCGGGAACTTCTCATGGATCCTCTTATACGTGTCAAACGCTTGCTGGTAGTTGCCACTCCTCCGGAAACAGCTCGCAATCATAAGCTGCCACTTAACCTCGCTTGGCTGGATAATGGCAGCCCGCTCGAAGAACTGGATGGCGTGCTCGTAAACCTCGCACTCGACGTAGTAGGCGCCAAGCCAGGCGATCACCTCCATATTGGATGGGAAGTAACGATATGACTGAAAGTCAAAAGTTTGCGTTACTACGATATATGCTGTGATTCATATGAATAAATAAATCAGTAATTTACCTCCGAGTAATGTTGGAATGCTTGGGACTTGTCACCGTCTTTAACGAAGAGATCCCCAAGCTTTGCGAGGACGCTCGGGTCGGTCGGCACGACGGAGATAAGAACGTTGTACCACTCCATCGCCTGTTGTAGGCTCCCTTTTTTGTCAAAGCTGCACGTAAGAAACAGGGTTAGACATGAAAGTTCGCTAACGAGGCTCACATATCAGCAATTTGGAAGATAACTTCCTCGCTGTTTCTTAAAATCGCATGCAGCTTTTCGAACCATAGTAAAGCTTCTTGGAAATTACCGATCCGCTTGTTGACAAGGCCTTTACCTTAAATTACTAGAAATGCGATAACCGAAATCCTACCTAAGTTGTACATCGCCTCTGTGCAAACGGCGTCAACCCCAACGGCTTCTTGGTACATTTCCTTCGCCTTCTCGTAAGATCCTAAACATTGAGGTGTTGAGCCACTGTGCTCAACTGGAGAGCGGAAACGTAACCTTTCTGAAAATAGCAGTTCCCACGATTAGTGAGCCCCTTGGCGTTATACCGGTCCGAGCTGATGGCGAGATCCGCGTACTTTTCCGCCTGCTTAATATCGCCGTCAAGGAAATACAAAAATGAGAGATTCGTCGCGGCAGTCCCAACAAGTCTGGGGTCCTTCTTCTCGAACGACTTCAAAGTTTCGATCGCCTGATGACTCGTTTTAGCTTCCAGCATGAGCGTCTAATAAAACTAACCTTGAGGAAGTCCTTTGTCTTTAGGAATTGGATCGCTTTCGCAATCTCCAGCTCGCTCGAGATCTCGGCGTGCGGCGACATCTTGATCATTTCCGTAACCCAGTCGAACCCCGACGAAACGTTTGACTCAATATTAGGGGCAACGAGTTTTGCGCTTAGAATAATATATCGTTCCGCCGCCTTCCGCCTTCACAGAAAACATCTTGTAAGGAAAATGCTCGCCGAATGCCAGATGGTTTCATGGCTTTAACAAAAGAAAGGTAACGGACCTCTCACGCGCAATTGCCCTCAATGAGTCCTCGTTGAAAACTTCGTGATCCTCCACCGGTTCATTCAAGCTCGTATGGCCCTCCTCGTCGTATTGCTCGACCGGCGGCATTCGTACCGATACGAGTTTCTGAAATCCGCGCTTCATCCTTTCCTGATCGCCCAACGCGAAGTAACAAAGAGCGAGGTTGAACGCTAAAGTAGAGGGTCAAGCCTCACAAAAGGAGCCAACCAATGAACCTGTGTGATAATCCGGATTGCTCTCCATGACGGATTCAAACGACGTGATAGCGTCCTGGAACTGGCCCATCTTAATAAACGCAATCCCGATGTTCCTCATAATCTTCCATCGGATATCTTTATTCGTATTCGGGATCTGGTCCAACGCCATCCGGTACATCTTGACGGCTTGGGAATACTTCTGCTGCTCAAAGTGTATGTTCCCCATGTTGACCCTCAGCCTTCCGGACTGGTTAAACATCTTGTTCTTGACAATCACAGCGTAGCTATTCAAAGCCTCCTGGTACATCTTGTTGGTGTGGTATTGATTTGCGAGGTTGAAGAGCACGCAGTACGTAAGGTCAAGATTCATTTGATCACTCAGCCCGGCCTGCTCCCGCTGCTTATTGAGGGCCTTCTCGCGCTTCGCGGCCTCTTTCGCCTTCTCGAGCGCAAGCTGGAGGTTGCCCTCAGCGGACGCGAAAGTCGACTCTTCCACCAAGTGATTAACTTTCTTCTCAAGCTGCTTGATCTGCTCCTCGGGGAGAGACTCGTTTGGCTTTTCCATAGCCGACATTCCCCCTGCGCAACCTGTGAGCGCCACCGAATGCCGCGATATGAGCGCAGATAACCTACCACCCTGGTTGAACGGATCGAACGCCTGCCCCGCACTCGCCCCAGGCCTCCCTCTGCTCGAGTACCCGGCCGCCCTGACCGAAGTCATTGGTCTTGGCCCACCCCCCGATGCATCCCCAAACATGGCAGACGTGGTCAGTCGGCCGGTCCTTGGCATACCAGCGGTAGTCCCCATTGGCCGTCCCGCGGACGTACGGTAGCCGCCGGCATCCGCTGACGACTTTTTCTCAAAAGCATAAAGGTCATCATCATCTGGCATAGATTACGTTGGCTTAGCGGCCCCGAACAGTCGGGCGTCGTCGACGTGATCTGAAGGTCCGCTAGTGTTCGTCAAAAACCGTCTGAGCTCCAAGCCACCGACAGCTGCTCGCCATCTCCCCTCTCCCGTCTCCCTTCGGTCCCTGGCGCCAGATGTTCGGAGTGAACAAGAGCGCTTGGACCGCACAATCCCACCGGCCACTTCAACGGCAGGCCGCGAGCTTGTCGCGGGACTTCGCTTCCTATCAGACGACATCCGGCTCGTTACAGCTGCATCGCCTCAGTGACGCGAAAGATATCCCTTTGCCGTCGTCGCCGATGCATAGCTCCCGCGTAAACGCCGCTGTCTTTGGGCATTCCGTTTCCCCGACACTTCTGGCATCGGCCTCGAAGTCTGAAGTGATTCTGTGGAGGATTACGGACGAAGAGCTGCCGGACCCGTTAGTTAGGGGTTGGATTGTAGAAGGCATCGAATCAGAGGTGGCTTACCTGGCATTCAGCGAGGATGACCGTATCCTCGCGTGCGCAATTGCCAATGAGATCCTAGTCATATATCTGAATGGGAACCTTCAAATAAAACTCGAGGGGCACATTTGCGAGATTACAAGCTGTTTATTCTTTTCGTACAAAGAATCTGATATGATCATTTCGGCTTCCAAGGATCGCACGTTCAAAGGTAATTGAACCGTTATTTATAGTCGATGACTGATAATACTCAGTTTGGTGCCTAAGCTCCCGAGACTGCGTGTATCAGTCTCCCATAGTGTCTGCATATTCAATCGCCTGCATGGCGTTGAACCTCGAAATCGACCAGTTCACTCTCGGTACCGATGACGGAGGGTTGCAATTCTTTCGATTCCAATGTGGTAGTAAGAAAGACTCGGTGTCGGTGGCATGTCAGCACTTACGAACAAAGAATATGCGCGCGTTTGCCATTACGTCACATATGGGAAAAGAAGATAACTCGGAATTTGGAGTTGAAACCGTTACGATCTCCTCTTATAGAACGTTGCCGTCGATACCGAAACCGGAGCCGTCGAAGGTCGAAATATCGTTATTCCCTGCGTATCTTGCCTATTTGCCCGTCAGCAAAGTAAACAAAAGCGGTGGTCACACGAGTTTTCTATTTGTGGCGTGCCGTCAAGGGCTTATTATCTTGAACTCGGGTCTTGAGAAAGTGTTTGAGCTGAATACGATGGAAAAATGGAGCGTTGGTGTGTCACTTCTCTCTATCATATCCATTCCAATTCTTGCTGTCAACGAGTTTATAATCGGCGATAGCTTTAGTGGGGAGATTCACCATTTTACGCTTGAGCAAGAATCTCCAAAGATATCTCGACTACCAGGAGCCTTGACCGGAGACACCGCTGGGAGATCTTGGGTGGATTCTGTTTACGACGAATGTGAAACGCAACTGGCGGCTTTTGATCTTGCTTCCGCCAACGCCAACGTACGCAGTGAGGAGGCCAACACCAAACCTCTCTCTATGTTTGCAGATGAGGAACCGGCATCAGGATCGCCACTACACAAGGGAGTAGTTATAGCAGCGAAAAAGCCATCAACGATATCTAAGCTGGATAAGCCCGTCACATTTCGTAAAACGGTGAACTCTTCAGGCTACTCAACGCCACCGAAATATAGTGCACTCTTCCAGGCGGCCAAGCCGCGATCAAAACCGGGTGCACCGTTGTTAAGGGAGAAAGTTATTGAGAAGGGATGCTTCTGGCTTGACTTTGCATTCGATACCTTTTGTCCGGCAGGTGTATTTTCGGAGTCGTTCTCTAGTCCGATATCCTGCGCGAGGTTCAATACTGACGGAACTAGTCTCGCGTTTTGTTCGAATGATCGAACTGTGCGGACGATGCCCATGACGAAAGGAGCCGAGTCGAAGCTCTACTCTGGCCATAATTTGCCCGTCGTAGGCCTCTATTGGAGTTGTCGCAAAAGCGCCTCGATGCTGCTTAGTCATTCACTAGACGGTGTTGGTTGCTTGTGGAACCTCGGTTGCAGCGAGCCTTTATTGAAGTTTAGCGGAAAGGATGACCTCAAGAGTAAAGTCGAGTCGAAAATCAACGCCATCAAATTCTTCCATTGCGATGAACTCGTCCTGACTACGGGCGGCCGTTCGCTGACAGTGCTCGCCCTCAAAATCATTGACAAGGATCCAAAGCTGATAAAGCCTGGCCTGAACAACAACTCGTATAGGGTGCGGAAGAAGGTCGAATTTGAGTCGGGAATAACATCGTTCGCGTGCATCAACAATTTCAAATCCCATTTGGCATTCGTTGGCGCCGGCACGAAGCTCTTTATTTATGACGTTGGGGTCGGATCCGTTGTGCGGAAGACTGAGACTACTCACAGTAGAGCTATTCACGCTATCGCGCTGGCGGATTACAAGGAAGATATTCTAGGTCTAAATCCACATCTTTACGCGACAGCAGCAATCACGGATTGCATCAAGCTGTGGGATCTTCGGTATTCGGCGGGGGCCGTATCTACGTTTGCTGGCCACATAAATCGGTACGCTCAAATAGGCTGCTCTTTGTCACCTTGCGGTCGATACGTCGCGACCGGGTCTGAAAACAAGCAAGTTTATCTGTTTGACACGCGGAAGCCCAACGTGCCGATGAAGATTGCTGTAGGTTCGGCCGATGTGGTCAACTGGGTCGATTTTCATCCTAGGAAGCCGCTAATAGCGGCGGCATGTCAGGACGGGAAGATGAAAGTTGTGCGGTTGACAGAGAGTTAGTTAGGGACATCACGTTTAAGTCAATACATGCAGGTATATGTTCATTTCGTGTCTGCTGTATGCAACCGGATAATGCCGTGTTAATCGAGATAACCGGTTTTTTTTTTCGGGAGTCGACTAACGGATCTGACATACTACCCTCCAAAAATCATGCCGTTACCGGTGTTACCAACTCGGAAGGCTTTGAGCGCAATGCATGCAGGCCCGGTGACCAGGGCACAAAGGAAATTATGCAACTATGGTCCGACGAACCGTGTTGCCTGAGTCTTTTTTTCCTCACCTCAAAAACCAATTAGTTTTTGTGCGGAAGTAAGAGTGTCAAGTCGACACATTGAGAAAGCATTGACTCCTCTTCAGTCTTTCAACGAATTTCTTTATGGGCAGGTTGCAGCGTTTAGACCATGGTCCCCTCGTACGCCGCTATCAGACGAACCTTGCAGAGGCTTAAACCTGGACGTTTTTTTTCCCAAATTTGATTTTTTTGCGGTGGCATGCTCGATGGATGCAACGACGGGTAGTATTTTGGCGTTGTGAAGATTACGGTTGTAAGCCCACCACATTGCAAGTTGCGGCTTTGCCTCTGAACTTACTGTCTCCAGCCGTTTTGATGCTTCCCTCATGTATTCTGCATTTCCAGAATGCGGACATGCATTGATACAATAAGCGCAGCGAGAGGAAGGCTTCTTGTTGAAGTGCATCTCTAGGGTCAAGATGCAACTGCCATGAATTCTTGCTCTCGAGTCGGCATTTCACACTACTTCATGTTCAGTCCGTTCTATTCTGTTTCCTTTTCGTGTATACGTTTGCGATGACACAAATATTAATATGCGAGCGTACAGAGATATGGGTTTGAGTGATATATAACGAATAAATACAGAAGACCGGCCGCGCGTCGCGGCGTCGCGCGGCTGCCTCACTTTGAGTTTGGAGACTTTAGATTCTTGTCCAAAAAGTCAGCAATGCCCCCAAACCCCTTCTCGCGCAGGAAGGCCCGGAACGCGACCCGGGCATCCTTGCTCTGGAGGGCGGCCGTGACACACTGGATGAGGGATTAAGTCGTTAACGTACATGGCAGGAAGATGGAAATGCATTACTCGAGCGTCGCGGCTGCAGCCACCGGCATGCAAATCCTTTTCCCAAACGATAATCAGCTACTCCGAAGTAAGTGAGGTACTGGCGAACTTACCTGTGCGAACATATAAGCCTGAACGGCCAGGTCCGGCGACACGACGGACTTGAAGTCGTCCGCGGTCTGGCACCCGAGCTTCTCAAGTTGAGATCTGTATTTTCGAATTGGTGAACAACAGAATACCACCGTATGCACTCAGTACAATGTCTTTACCTCACAAGCTTCGATTCTTGAGACTTGTCGGCCGTAACGAACGCCTTCCATAAGATCAGACACATGTCCGCCAAAAGCTTGTTGAAGGCGTTATAAGCGTCGCGGCCGACGCTAGCGTCCATGGTTTCTTCCATTCTAAACGCCAAGTCAATAATCGAAGAAGTGTTGCCGAAGTAGTATTTCCCGGTGTGCTACCTGACTAGTATGGAGCAAAACCGCGTCACAACCACTGGCGACAGCGAGAACACAAACACCCGCGCCAGATCCGGCCTCTCCAGCAGATCCCGCGTTGCCTTCGGATGTGTCTTACACCCAAAACTTGCATTAACACTCAAATAGTAGACAGGCCAAAGCAACCTCATAATGCGACAACATCCCATCCACGGTATCGAAATCTGCCAAATCCAACCCCACACCCCTCACGCACTGATCCCTCCTCCAGCTCCCTTCCTCCACATCGACCGCTTTGCACACCTCCTCGCCCACCATCGCCGCCGACGATGAGGATATGCATCGTCTGGCGACGACGGCATGGCCCCTCCGTCTCGCATTCCAAAGTTGTTGAAAGTGCGTGCGGAGTTCACGAAGCTGCGCGTTGCCGGATGTTGAGAGAAGCTTCTCCCTGGCGCTGTCAGCGGCTGGCGTTGGACATGGGGAGGGAGGCCTTACAAAATCCGCAGACGGTGTGGTCGCATGTGCTCGGGGCGGGCCATAGCCTTCAGCTGACAGGCCACGTTGACGTTCCCCGGATCTCGCTGGAGCTTTTCGAAAAGGGCTGCGAAGGGCGGGGTTGTGTGGTGCTGGATGAGGGCCATTCTATAGATGAAGTGCGTCTATTTACCGATCTTGAGACACACGAAAGGACGAAGTCCGAAAGCGAGTTGCCAAAGCGTTTATTAATGGGAACTCACACTATAAGACTGCAGGTCGGTCGAGTTATCGCGAGGGGAGATATCCAACTGACCCGAGGGGGCATGTCCTGTATAATAAATCTAAGTGCAACGTGGCAACTGCGGCTAAGTGGAAGGTGCGCTACGAGGTGAAAGTCGCAAGCGCGGCTAAAGACCTCTGGGCTAATCCTGTGACAATATCCCTGCCATGTTCTCATTCACACAATCAAAAGCGCTGCAGTATGGTGAAAGACAGTCGATAGCAATTTACATAAATGTTAACAGCTCACGTCCCGGGCGAAGTGCCCGCGTCTCGGTCGGCTGGCGGCTTCGGTCAGTCGATCGCTGCTTCCACCAGCCAATGCTCTCGGTGGTGCAGTGCGTGAGGGGTGAGGCGCAGCGATGCCAGTCAAGTTGACAAACCTCGAGTGGCTTGAGGGTCCAGTCTCCTTTTTCTGCCAAACGACCAAGATGGTGAGCTACGCGTTGCGAGCGACGGCCGTCTCGGCCCCACGCGATGCCGTCAATTCCCCCTCTGGCGCGTGTGGAACCAAAGTCTCTCTCGGGAGCTTTGCGATGGGCGGGTCGTGTTAATATGCCTCGCATGGCTAACCACCGCTTCCCCGCCATCTCTCTTTAATGTAGGCCGAGGACAAGAAGGCGAACACGATGAGGGACCTGAAGCTCGAGAAGCTCTGCCTCAACATCTGCGTGGGCGAGTCAGGCGACAGGCTGACGAGGGCCTCGAAGGTGCTTGAGCAGCTCACGGGACAGGCGCCCGTCTACTCCAAGGCGCGCTACACGGTCCGGACGTTCTCGATCAGGAGGAACGAGAAGATCGCCGTGCACTGCACCGTCCGCGGGGCCAAGGCGGAGGAGATTCTCGAGCGGGGCCTGAAGGTTAAGGAGTACGAGCTTAAGAAGAGCAACTTCTCGAACGTGGGCAACTTCGGCTTCGGTATCCAGGAGCACATCGATCTCGGCATCAAGTACGACCCGTCCATCGGCATTTACGGTATGTTTTTCATTTGTGGGGATGGCTTTTTTTGCTTATTGTGAGCGATTGACTAACCTTTGCCGTAAAGGTATGGACTTCTACGTCTGCATGGGTCGCCCCGGTCACCGTGTGGCCCGTAAGAAGCACAAGTACGGCCGTGTGGGGTTCTCGCACAGGGTTACTAAGGACGAGACGATCGCGTGGTTTAAGAAGAGGGTGAGCAGGCTCGTGACTTCACCTCGCATGCACATTCCTAATTTCTACTTTATTAGTTCGACGGCATTGTCCTTAACAAGTAATTTGCTGTCGTTTGTCTCCCCATGCATTTCGACGTGCAACGCGCACTTAAAAATAAAAGCTCCACCCGTATATATGTTCCCACAATTGAATGCTTTTGTGTATCAGTTTTGCGATGCTCTTCTCCTATTTAAGTGCCAGAAATGAAGATGATAGTTCCAAATTGTCACTTCCACTGTTGAATGTACCATGACCCTCACTACCGCCGCATCCCCGCCTTGTCAGCTCTGTACCTCCGCGCCGTCCAAATACACTTGTCCGCGCTGCAACATCCCCTATTGTTCTCTTGCCTGCTACAAATCCGAGGTATATATTTCTCTCGCAGTCACCATGACCAACTTACTCAATGCAGAAACACCGCAACTGCAGTGAGCCCTTCTACCGCTCGAACGTGATCGGGGAGCTCGAGTCCCGCAAGGCCGATGAGAGCGATAAGAAGAAAGTGATGGAGATTCTGCGGAGGTTCGAGGCCGAAGGAGCCGACGACGCCCTGGTTGGAATCGATGACGCGGACGACGATGAAGATGAGGAGGAGCGGGTGGAGAAAATGACGCTGGAGGAGCTGTTGGAATCTATGAACATGACCGAGCGTGCGGAGTTCGAGCGAACGATCCGCAGAGGGGATATACCGCCCGATTGGATCGACGTTAGGGAGCCGTGGTGGTGCCACTCGGGCGGTGAGGTGTCCACCGACTCGGACGCGTCAGATACGCGCGGCGGGGAGTCGTCAGCGGTCCTCCTATCACCTCGAGCACCGCCCGTGTTAGAGGACGTCACGCCGTTCTCGCTGCTCTCCCGCAACCCTCCGAGCAAGAACCTGCGATACGACTTGATCGACGTGCTGTTCGCGTACGCGATCGCATGGCGGCACATGGACGGCGAGATAAGCAGTGATGGCGCTGGTGGGACGACGGCGTTCTGCGCGCTGATATGGGAGGTATCGAGGACGCTGTCGGACTTCTCGCGGGTGGAGTACGAGAGCGCGGAGGAGGCCGTGTGCGTTGTGCGGGATCGCAGCGTGAATGTGAGGCCTTCTTTACTGCAGACGGTGGTTTGTTGTTTTGGTTGGTTAACATGTATGTATCTGTGCTTGTTTATAGGTGAAATCGATGGGCGTGTCATCCGAGACCGTCTCCTTCATCCTTGGCGACGTGGTGGAGTTGCTCCGGCATGACAACACCCTCGCGGCGCTGTCGGACATGTATCGTGTCTTCTGCGAGGCTGCGACGAGCAAAGTGTGGAGCAAGGAGATGCGGCGTAAGGCGTTCGCGACGTCGAAGAAGCTGTATTTTCACATCAGCTTTTGCGGGACGGTGCGGTTCATGCCGGATGTTGTGGAGGTTTTGCAGAGGTCTCGGGTGAAGATGCGTATGGGGTTGTGAGGTCATATTGTATTTATTTGGGCTGATTTGTAGATATTTCCGTGGTAGCAGGCATTCTTCTTTGTGTGCTTTCTTTGTATAGATAATATGTAGGTTAGAAGGTGCCACGAAATTTCATTAAATTTGCACCACACTTTTGTGTTTAACATTGAAGTCGAAGTATGCCAATCGACGATTCACAAGAACGATGGAAGGCAGATGCTTCGACCTTGTATCAGAACAGCTTGACTGAAACGACAACTGAACTGACGGAACATGTGAGCTTGTCGACTTGTCAACTTCCAACGTCCAAGATCACATCACCCCGAGTTGCCAAAGGCCGTCTCGATGAGGTCGATCTTTCGAAGCCGAACGCAGCAGCCGCCGCCGGCACCGGCGCCTCTTACGATCCCGGAAAACGACGATTCGCCGCCAATTGCATGCACGCCGGATGAGGTGCATCCCTTACGCCTCTACCTCCTTAACAACTGGGACTGATTGCCGTTTGCTTTGCAGACTGACCGGATATCGTATATGTACCCTTCCCTTGGTCGCAATCGGGCCGGTCGGGACCGGCCTCCGAGTCTATCGACGATGGGGACCTCGCGCTCATCCAGCTCGAATTGGTTTGCGGCCTTTTCACCCAAGGCCCGGAGGAACGCCGCCCGCCCACCCTCGGCAAGCACGCCGACGCCGCCGCCTCCCCATACCCCGGTGTCTTTGACGGAATCGTTACTGGCGCGTGGTGATCCCGCCGAGAAGGAGCAGGAGTCTTCACCGGTCGCCAGAAGGGCTCTGAACTTTGGTGAGGAAGCCAATGGGGTTGCGACGGTGCAGCAGGGGACGAGGGATTCTTTGCCGCCACCGGGGGACGTGGTCGCGACGATCATTGAGACCCTTCAGCAACAGGACGCGGAAAGGGAGCGGCAGAGACGGGTGATGGAGATAAAGCAGCGGGAGGAGGAGAACGAGAGGGCCATGGCGCATAGGCTTGTCGAGATCGAGGAGGAGGATGAGGCCTCCGTCCGCGGCACAGGCGCCGTGACAGAATCCGTCCACACTCTCCGCAACGACACCCTGGCCGGATCTCCAAACCACCAGTATCAAGACCAGTCATCTCAGCCACCATTTCACAATCAGGACTCTAGGGAGACTCTGACGGGCGGCCCGAACGCGTTTCTGACGTACGACGACGCGTCCCCTCCATTGAGACCAACGCGGGAGACAGACGACGAGGCCGACATCGAGGACAACGGCGACGCGATTCGGAAGTACGCGACTCCGCGCCGCCACGGTCCTTCATCGGCCGACTCGTCCGACTCGTCCACCTCCTCCCTCTCGGCCCTGCACGCTCCCCGGGCACCCCTTACCATCCCCCAGGGCCACTCCACCCTTTTCCAAACCACGATGAGCACGTCGAACGTCATGCTGGGTATGGCCATCCTCGCGATCCCTTACGCCGTCAGCAGGATGGGATGGGTGGCCGGCCTGAGCATGCTAGTCGTGTTCGCGCTCGTGTGCGCGCGCACGGCCAGGATCCTGGGCAGATGTATTGAGGTGGCAGACGATGAGATGAGAAGGGAGGACGAGGAGGAGGCGGCGGGGGAGGTCAGGAGGCGGGCTTACATGGCAACTGG
>JADGJL010000124.1:0-37560 GCA_027600665.1 Irineochytrium annulatum | reverse complement strand
GCCCAATACTGGGGGCGGCTTGAGAACGCTGTTCAGCACAGTATGAGTGATATCGACGACCAGGCCGGCTTTACGGCCTCCAAACTTGGCACCAAGGACCAGTTGAGTTCTACCGACCCGCCCGGATTGAGGCTAACACTTTCATTATTACCACAGCTGGGACCAGGTGTATCAGAAGGAGATCAGGAATTTTAATGATCATGGGGACATTGGCGAGATCTGGTTTGGGGAGGACAGCGTTGAGAAGATGATGGACTGGGTATGTTTGAGCACGTGAATGCAG
Organism: Irineochytrium annulatum; assembly: GCA_027600665.1. NCBI lineage: Eukaryota > Fungi > Chytridiomycota > Chytridiomycetes > Chytridiales > Chytridiaceae > Irineochytrium > Irineochytrium annulatum. The sequence goes on along the minus strand of JADGJL010000124.1, from coordinate 37,277 downwards.
GAAATCTTGTCCCTGATCTAACCGGCCCAGTTGTGCTTAGATTACCAACTACGTGCCCGATAAGGCAGTCAAGACCATCGACCTCGGCTGCGGGAACGGCCACCTCCTTCTTGAAATGGCCGCTCTGGGCTTCACCTCTCTCCTGGGTGTGGACTACTCCCAAAGCTCGGTCGATCTCGCCGTGAAGGTTGCCGCGGATAAGGGTCATCCGGAGATTGCCTTTAAAACCTTCGACCTCTTGGTGCCGCCGCCTGCGGAACTCGCGGGTGCGTTTGCTTTGGCGTTGGACAAGGGGACGCTGGACGCGATCTCGCTTGCGGAGGATAGATTGCTTGCGCGGGAAGTGTACCCGCGAAACGTGGCGGCGATGCTGGGCGAGGGCGGGATCCTTTTGATCACTAGCTGCAACTGGACTGAGGCGGAGCTTGTGGAGATGTTGAAGAGCCGTGAGTTTTACATAGTTGGTGATGCCTATCATCCAAATTTCACTCAAATTTCCCTTTTCCCTCATTTGTACGAAGACTTTACGGTGCATAGTAGGGTGGAATACCCAAAGTTCACGTTCGGTGGGGTTGAAGGACAAACGATAGTCACGGTCGCTTTTTTGCGGAAATCTTTGTGACGTCTTATCTTCTTACCTGCATTTCTCGGTGCACTTTGCTGAATACACATAATTACTGACGGCAACGATGTTGTCAGCGTGTCGACTTCTCGCACAATTGATAGCGATTTTTGTGTATTTTGTTTCCGCTAATTTTTCGGACCTCGAAGTACGATCTCATGTTCGTTGCAAGATCCAGCTCCAGCTCGACGACGAGGCCCGGCCTCGTGGGCGAGGTCCACCGCCACCCCGACGCCCGCCTCGACGAGTATCCGACTCAGCTCAACTGGTTCGACAAGCCGCCGGCTGGCGACATCAGCCTTGACGACTTCGAGCAACTCGCCCTCGCCCGGCTGCGGCTGCTGAAGACGATCGAGAACTGCCAAGTCCGGAGCAAGAGCGCCGATGAGACCTCCAGGATCTTGAAGGCGCTGTCGGACGAGTGAGGCCATTGTACTTAACATTAACCTTGTGCAGACGTTAAAATGCCCACTAGGGTCCTACCGATGACCTCCAACCTGCACGTCAAGCATGCCGGCGCCGACCTCCTCCTCAGTCAGAGGCGGAAGGACCATGTCTCCCACTTTATCCTCCGCCTCGCCTTCTGCCGCACGGAGGACAACCGCGCCTGGTTCGTCCGCCAGGAAACGGCTTTATTTAAATACCGTCTCGAGAACGAGGTCAAGGCCGACCGCGACAGCTTCCTCCGCCGCCACGGCCTCGATTGCCCCGTCCTCCCCACCGAGGAGCGGAACGCCTTCGCATCGGACCTCCGCGCCCTGCACCAGGAGAAGAGCGAGGGCAACTTTTTCAAGGTCGCCTTTGAGCGCGTCCTCCCGCTCGTCTCGTCCAGGTCCGTCCTCCTCAGCAAAGGGTTCGCCTTCCTACCCGAGTCGGACCTCCCGGTGCTCGTGACGTCGGCCTTCCGTGAGCACCTTCAGGCGTCCGTCGAGGCCACGGCTCGGTCGATCCCGAGAATGGAGGAGGAAGACCGACTCATCCCGATGCTGAACAACATCGCAAGACAGATGGCGTCGAGGGACTACGCGTCGCTCTTTGGCGGGCAGCCGGGCGCGGAGGGAGCTATCAAGGCCGAGCAGGTCTACGAGCTCTCGAGGCAGGGACATTTCCCGCCGTGCATGATGAACCTTACCGAGAACCTCCGCGCCGACGGGCATGTCAAGCATTTCGGTCGGTACCAGCTGGGGCTCTTCCTCAAGGGCATCGGCGTGCCCCTCGAGGAGGCCCTCGAGTTCTGGCGCAAGGCCCTGAGCAAGATCGCTCCCGACCGCTGGGAGAAGGAGTACGCTTACAACGTCCGCTTCAACTACGGCCACGAGGGCTCGAGGAAGAACTACACCCCACACTCCTGCATGAAGATTATTACCTCAAACGCTCCGAGCCCCGGTGATCACCACGGGTGCCCGTTCCGGCACTCGACGCCGGAGCACCTTCGCGCGATTCTGGGGCGAATGGGGACGCCCGAGGCGAGCGTAGGCGAGGTGATGAGGATGGCGAAGGAGGGGCACTATCAGATCGCGTGCACGAGGCTGTTTGAGGTCACGAGGGCGAATGCTATGAAGGAGGCCAGAAAGGCCGCGGCGGCCGCGGCGGCTTCGGGGAAGAATGAGGAAGGGGGGCCGACGGTGGCGTCGATGGTCGTTACGGGGGACGGGCTGGTGGATACGATTGAGCATCCGAATCAGTGGTTCGATTTGAGCTACCGTGGGCATGTTAGGAGGAGGGCGCCGAGGCAGGATGGGCCTGCAGAGGGAGGAGATTCAATGGATGTCGATCGATGAGATTAGTGTGTGCTGTTTCATGCATAATGTTAACTTAATAATAAAAAGGAGGCTGAATTTGGCTGTCCATGTCACCAAATCTAATTCTATTTATGCATACTAAGTTTACTGTTATGCAAGGTTATCGTATTGCTAATAGTCTATCTTGCCAGCGTTCTATCACATTCGGCTCCGCGCTGCTGTGTGCAATGTGGGGTCGGCCTGCTGCCGACGAGTTGTTTATCAAATTTCATGGCCGCGCTCCTCATGTCATTGCCCCTGCGCGGCCGCCTGCGCCTGCTCGCGTTTATCAAGTGCAATGATGACTTTTTCGAACAGGGCATCAAATACTTCCGACACGCCTTCGCCTGAACATAAGACAAAAAAAGAAGAAAAAAGTGCCCAACAAAAAAAAAAAAAAAAATTCCGCACGTTAGGTTGCCGCAAAATTTTTAGTCGCAAAAGACTTCACCAGAGAGCGCCGACGTCTCGAAGTATTTGAAGTCCATTTTCTGTGCGTAAGTTTCGCCCTCCTTCGTCGAGACTGCCCGCGGGTTGCAATCTATCTGTCACGAAACATTAACGTCGGGAAACGGTGTTCTGAGAACTTGCTTTGTTTCCGACGAGAGTTATGATGACATCATTTGTGTAAAAGCTGAGAAGCTCCTATTGCGAACAAAGGAGTGAACGAAAACCGTTAAGAACGACGTTCAGACATCAAATAAACAACCAATTACCTCCACCCACTTATCAAGAGCCTCAAATGACTTTCTCGAGCTAACGTCGAAGACGAGTATCGCACCGTGGGTGTCCTTATAGAACTCATTCCGGATCTCAAAGTACACCGGGTCACCCGCTGAGAGCATTGTTCTAGTTCACATCCAAAGCAGCAAAATAGTAAAATTGGTATTTACCGACATCCCAGAAGTTTACTTTAACCTCTTGCTCGTCCAATAGAATAGCCTTGACACCATAATCAATGCCGATTGTGGATATGTACCTTCAAGCGACTTAAATTAGAACGCTTATCACATTCCCAAGCATGTAATTTGGAAACCTACTCTTGTATGAACTGCATTTAATCCAAGCAAACAGCCAAAAAGTAATGCACGTCAGCCGGATCGAACGTATAGTAGTATGGGAAGCATTTTCACACGCGCACCCACCCGACCCTCACAGTATCTTTTAATCAAGCAGCTCTTCCCCACCGATGGTTCCCCCATGCTATATTCCGGTCAGATGACAGTCAATGCGGTTGGCGCGACGGACCTTAGCACTTTGATTCGCTTCGCATCGCTCGTTGTGTGGACCTAACAATATATTATGTTTTGAATCATTTGGAGTCAGTCAGCCTGCGATACGTACTGTCTTTCGAAGCTGACCAGGTTGTCGATTAAGCATCCTTCCATCGTCAAACTTTGGAACTCAGCATTTGGAAGTGAATGGAATGGTGATGGCTGCAGGAACACGGTGGTGGTAGCCGATGAGAACCCGGGTCGAGGTGGGCACGTGTTTTAGTGAGGGTACATTGATGACATGGTTGCCGACGCAGCCTTCCTGAATGCTAATATCCCTTCTCCGCGTTCCTTCCGCTTTTCTACTGGTAAGATGGCGTGGCAATTATGGCCATATATTTAGGATTCCCCACACCTCTGGATTGCTCACTCCAACATACTATGCAGTGCATCGGCTTGTCGGCGCCGCCGGCACACAGTTCTTCTCACGCGACACGCCCTATTCGATGGAAAAGAGGACATGATGATGTTGACCAGGTGGGTGAGATGACCACCTTTACTGGGCTACCCACGAGCGGATGCGCCAGGCTTCCGTCGCGATATGGAGCAAGGCGGTGGCATCGAAGAAGTCAACCTAATAACCTCCGCGCGAAGTTTGAGGATGGTGACGACCGCGGCACTCTCCTCACGGAGCCACGCTTTGTGAGACCCCCACCGCGTCGATCAAAACGGATCTGCTTTGGTGAGGTGTTGACGGATTACAACATGCCGTCCGCGCATATTTTCTCTGCTCCTCTCAACCCCAGTTGCAGCTTCGAGCGCATGACCGCTGACGTTGGAGCGGCGGTCAAGCACGTCCTCAACTATCTCACTGGCGCACGCACCGCCAGCTCTTCTTCACTAGAGCATCCGCGCCCAGATCCAAATCCTGATAGGAATTAATTCAATAAAGTCTTATGAAGAAAGATTGGTCGCTAAACCCATCCTTCTTTCTTGCCAGCGTGGTTAAAAACGTTTTTTAAGCCCACTCAACTCAAGTGTTCAACGGGTACAGGCAAGACTGCACTTCGCCGCCAGATTTTGGGAGTTAAGGGCAAGAGTTCAGGTATGTCATCGGTCATCAATGGCAGGGAGCCCGTCTTCGGATCGACGTAGCTTGCATCGCATCGCCACCGATCCCGCGGACCGTTGAAGACCGGTGGCGATGCCGATGTGCATGCGGGCAAGGGTGGTGGTCATTCATCAGAGCTGACCAGCCTTCACTTCACCCATTATCGGGACAGTCGCCAAATCATCCTCCACCGCACCATCCATTACGACAACCCGACCTACCCCGCGGCGTATTGTGGAAGATGTCGAGCTTTATCACGGCGATCCTGAACTGGCTCCGAAGCTTGTTCTTTAAGCAAGGTGGGCCACTTCGCTACACCCCTTCGATTGTGTGCATGTGTTTTCACAAGCATCTCATTCTTGTTCTCGTGATGTTCGTGGACTTTAGAGATGGAGCTTACGTTGGTTGGGCTGCAAAATTCGGGGAAGACGACGCTTGTGAACGTGATTGCGGTGAGGGACTCCTTCGCGCTTTGCTTGATAGAGTTTGAATGCTGAACTCTGTTTCTTTTGGTAGAACGGTCAATTTACGGAGGACATGATCCCGACAGTTGGGTTCAATATGAGGAAAGTCACAAAGGGAGCGGTATGGATCCACGGGAGTTATCATGTTACTTAAGATCTCTTCAGGTTGTGATGAAACTATGGGATTTGGGGGGACAGGCGCGGTTCCGGAGTATGTGGGAAAGATATTGCAGAGGTGGGTGCTTTACCGATGGTATCCCGCAAACTCACGTACGGATCAGGCGTTAATGCGATTGTCTTTGTCTTGGACTCGGCGGATCACGCAAAGGTCCCCGCAGCCCGGACCGAGCTTCACACCCTTCTCGACAAGGCTCAACTCGCCAATATTCCCGTCCTCGTTCTCGGCAACAAGAACGATCTCCCCGGCGCTCTGTCCGTGGATCAGATCATTGACCAATTGTATGTTTCCGATAAACGGGTCCTTGAAGTCCTTTTTTGCTTACTTGCCTTCTGTAGAGGATTGAAGTCGATCACCAACCGCGAAGTTTCGTGCTACTCCATTTCGGCGAAGAACCAAGTGAACATTGATTTGACCCTAAACTGGTTGATTAAGCATGCGACATCGAAGTAGATTTTCTCTGTACCTCTGATAATTGTGTATGTGTCGGGATGAGGCCGAAGTTTGTGGGATAGTAAATAGATTACCGTGGTTTTACTCCTTTCATTTCGTCAGTTACAGTGGCATTTTCATTTGCTTCATTTCAGTTCGGCAATTTTTGTTATCGCTTCACCACCATTTATTCATTTCGCCCCCTATGCTACAAGCAGAGGTATATCGACTGAATAAAGTTATCATTACTCCTGCATTCTCACACGCTCGCCGTTGATATCCAGTACGCCAAAGCGTCGCTCCACAACAATGACCTTCTCAGCGACCTGCTGATGGCTTTGATCCTGACGCAGACGACGCAGGCGCAGCGACCCCGGGGTCGTGGACGGGCAGCCAATACGAGGCATCCTTCGCCGGCCGCGGTTCGCCAAACTTCTCCATATGTACAGCATTTAGCACAGGTTCAAGGGTTTGATGGTCGATATCTATGTAAAGTTTAAGTTAACCAAACATGCAACAAAAAAAAAAAAGAAAAAATAAGCGCCATAATATACCAACAAGAGTCGCAAAGATAGCAGTAAACGCTCATATCCGCCATGGACAGGCCTACGGCATGCTGGCTGTCTTGGAAGTGGGCATTCGCATGACCGCGGATGTATCGGCTGCACCGGACGCCGTGGCACTGAAGGCATATCCAGTTCTCATTAGTGTCGCGACAATCCACACATCCCTGACGGCCTGCAGCAGTCGCGTCCAGCGTAGCTTGGGAAAGATTCGCGGCGAGATGGGGGCAGTCTGTCTTAGGCCGACTTCATTACAGCTTTAGCTGAGGCGGAGACCATCGTCGAGATACAAGGACTTACACTGAGAAGCCGCCGTCGTCCCCGAAGCTAATGACAAATTCCTGCATGTTCGATAAAAACCGAGAGCCCACTGAACAAGGTAGAGATAGTCCGTCAATGACTGCTTCGTTGGGTACAGCGTATACATAAAGTACATGTAGGTGAGATTTGAACCAAGAAGAAATACGGCATTAACCGAAGTAGGTCAATACCTGCTGAACTGACAGGGAAGGTTTAAAGGAGGTCAATTAGTTCGAATGCCCATCACCCTGCTCGGCTGCGGCTCCGACGCGCACGGCCAGCTCGGCTCCGGCCTCCCTGACTGCCTCGTTCCAACTCCATGTCGCGCCATCGACTCACTGCACGCGCGTCATGAGGCGATCCTGGCCTGCGGGCCAAACCACACGGCCCTCCTCCTCGACGACCCGTTGGCCTCCACGAACCTCCTCACGGCCGGCAGGAATCACCGCGGCCAGGGATGTCGCGCCACGGACGCGGACGCGATCGGATTTGAGCGCGCCGACGCGGTGGTTTCGGGAAAGCGGTTCGAGCGCGTAGCATGCGGATGGGACTTCACGCTGCTGCTGGATGCGGATGGCGTGCTGTGGAGCTGTGGGGAGGACGGGAGCGGGCAGCTGGGGAGAAGGGTCACGGGTGATGACGTCGAGGCGGGGCGATCGTTCGTGCCTGGCGTCGTGAAGCTGCCTGCCAAGGTGTTGAAGATGGCTGCGGGCGTCAGGCATGCGATGGCCGTTTTGGAAAACGGGGAGGTATGGGGCTGGGGTGATGTGAAGAGCGGTGGACTTGGTCCCGTCGAGGTTTGCGAGGACATCGCTGCGTGGTGTCGGGGCCTCGTCTCGGAAGACGCGAGAGAAAGAGTGACGGAGTTGATGCAGCAATATGCGGTTTGTATTTCGACTGTCATCATTTCCGTGCATCGGACCCTTTTTTCATTTAGATCGGATCATGCTCAAACGTTATAGAGAAGGCAGCTAGACCTTTCCTCCCTCCTCACACGCCTCGAACCGCTCCTCTCACCAACCATCGACCGCCCTCAACTCCGCGCCCGCCTCTCCTCCTGCCCCTCCGCCCCACCAGCCTATCATACATCACACTCGTCCCTCGTTACGCTCCCCATCCGCATCCTCGCCGCGCCCTTCCCCTGCCACGACGTCGCGTGCGGCCGCAATCACACCGTCCTGATCGGGATCGACTACGGGGACCACCACGCGTGCGTGACGCTCGGAAGAAACCGGTGGGGTCAGTTGGGCGACCCGACGGTCGCGCAGGACTCGTCTGACGCGCCGCACGTCGGCAAGGTTCGAATACGGCCTGACGGAATCACCGATGCGGCGGTGCAAGCCGGCGAGGGTCTTGCTGTGGCATTGGCGGGTTGGAGCCATTCGGGCGTGGTCACAAGTGCGGGGAGGGTGCTTCTGTGGGGCCGGGCGGATAAGGGGCAGCTTGGGTCCGGATCGCCAGAGGCCTCAGTGACCTGTGTGGCCGAACCAGCGGAGTGCGTCCCCCTGAGGGGTGCCGTGAAAGTCGCGCTGGCTTCCGAATCTGGGCTGGCGGTAATGGCGGATGGGAAATGCCTGGCGTGGGGTTGGAATGAGCACGGAAACTGCGGTGTTGGGACCAGAGAAACGTTATGGCGGCCGACGGAGGTTTCGGGGTTACCAGGGGAAGCTGTCGATGTTTACGCCGGCTTTGGGCATGCTTGTATTCTTGCCGAAGCTCTGCGACGTTAAATAATGGAAAAGGCTACGTATTTTTTGTTCAGTGTTGCATAACCAGAGGCCCGGGTCGAAAAAGAAAATGATAGAGAAGTGCTATAATTGAGAAAATAAAGTGATTACGTAGAAATCAGCAAACCTTTAGGCGAAAACCTACGATGACGACGGGAGATGGACACGAGAGAGTGGGAAGAAGATCCGACAGCAAATATAAAAGCAGTTGCAAATAAAACTGTTTTCAAGTCTACGACGAAGCTGACAACGGGCGTAAATCCATAAATCGAAGATGAACAAGATGAACCTTTAGTCCTCAACTCTCCGCGTCGCCCTTCGGCGCCTCCTCACGAAGCTTAGCCACAGCCTGATATCCGACCTGAAGAAGAGGATCAGTCCTAGCACACCAGATTTTCCCACCACTTACCACTTTACGGAAATCATAACCCGCACACGCCTCCCCAACAGCCTCCAACGCGCCCTCCCACTTCCCCGGCCCCTCCAACCTGTATTGGAACGGCACCGCCGGCCCAAACGTAACCTGCGTCGCTAGCATCCACTGATGCCTCCACAACTTCCACAGATCCGGCTTACACCCAATCAAATCCGCCAATTCATCCATGTAGCTTACATAATCCACCTGGATCGTGTGACGGTCCCTCGCCAGGAACGCCGAGTCCTTCAGAGCCGCGTCCACACTCTCGGCCATCTTGTCCGGCGTCGGCAAAGGCTCACCAAGATTGGCGAAGACGCGGGAGACCCACCGAGCCTGCATCTCGGCCACGGGCATGACGGCGCCAGTGGGCTGGGCGAGTCCAACGAAGGCAATGTTACGGTGGTGGAGGGGGAAGATGTTCTTGTATAGGCGCACGCGGCTGGAGGGTGAAACCTCGATAGTCGGGTTGGCGACGACCAAGGTTGTGGATGATGACGTCGGAAGGTCCGACGCGGTGCGCGGGGAGAGCGGGGAGGATGATGGCGGCGCGTCATGGTCCTGGCCGAGAATAGCCCGGGAGTCGAGAAAGGGGTGCTCGATTCTATAGCCGGTGCAGTAGATAACGTGATCAACCTCCTCGGTGGTCCCGTCCTCAAACTCGACGACAGTGGCAGATGTGAAGCGTGCGATGTTAGGTCGAATGATGATCTTCCCCGCCCCGATGCGATCTAAGACCTCCGAGTTAATAGTCGGGTGCGCCTCGAGCAGGCTGTGGCCTGGTTTGAGGCCGAACTTCTCAAGGTTGCCGTTTTGCAAACGCATGAGGGTCTCGGCGGCGAAGCTACGGACCGAGTGCGGGAGTGCCGAGGCGGCGCGGGAGGAAAGGTGGTCGGTCGGGAGCCCGAAGAGGGTGAAGCGGGGCATGACCCACGTTCCAGAACGGGATGCCACGAGAACTTGTCGCGCGTGGTAGGAGAGCTCAGCGGCGAGATCCATGCCCGAGTTGCCGACACCGACGATGAGAACGCGGGAGTCTTTATACGGGTACGGTCTTGACAAAAAATTGATTAGGATAGCTACCAACGTCAAGATGTCCTCGTCTTCAATACGTACACCCTGTAAGAATGCGAATGCATCATGCCGCCCTTAAACTTCTCCATCCCTGGAAAATCTGGCAGCCTCGGCTTCCAGTGATGCCCCGTCGCGACGATCACAAAGTCAAACGTCTCCGCCTTCGATTTGATCACCGGGGGGGTCGCCCCAACCATCCCGCCTCCAGCAAACCCGCTATCATTCGGGCTCCCCGCGATCGTCGCCGCCATGCCCAGAGACGGAATATCCAGAGGAGAAGGCGACGCCTGCAGCACCGGGCTGCTCGGGAGGTAGTCGTACCCGTTCACAGGTGGTGTCGTCATAAGTGGGTTCAGCTCCTCCCCGTTCGATCCATACTGCGCGGCGGGCGATCGCCCCCGCGCGCGGTCGGGCGAGTACGGCCGGCGCTGGAAGAGGGACTCTGCGGGCAACCGGGCAGGGGAGAGGTTCCGGGCGCGGAAATCGAGTGGGGACGCTATTCCACCGCCGGGGATTGGGGAGGCGCCGCGGACGTGAGGTGAGAGGTTGCGAGAGGCGGAGGAGGTCGGAGTTGAGGCTGATGTTGGGGCCTGCCGGCGCTTGCAGCGCTGGGTTACGACCTCCCAACGGCCAGTGTGGAGGCCCGTGGAGTCGACTTCCGGGTTGACGGAGACGACCTTGCGGTTAAACTTGATGCTCTTTCGAAGGTTGAAGTTGTCGCAGTAAAGGTTGAGGTACTTTGCGACGAAGCGGTGTGGAAGGAAGGTGGGCCAGTCTGATGCAAGAAGTCAGCCCAGACACCTTTCAGCACAATGCACCGCACCTTTAGGAACAGGGAAGTCGGAGTATGACATCTGGAAGTTTTGGCGTTAATACGGTTACAAGCTACAAAAGGTGTAGCAGCAACTGACCATTCTAAGGATAAAGTTAGCACAAAAAAAAAAGCCAAATAATCGTGCGAAAACGTACTCTTTACTTGAATTCATAACGGCTGACTGGTAAACCGCGGAATGGGCATCTTCTCCCGTCGTGGGATCCTTCGACGGCACATATCGCCACAACCCGCCGACATGCGGCTCGGCCTCAAAGCACACCACTTCCATCCCCTGCTCCCTGCATTCTTTCACGGCAGCGAGACCCGAAGCACCTGTTGATAAATGGAAATTAAGATCTGACAGGTCCTTCACATCAGGACCCCGAATCAAGATCGGATGGAAAGATGACCTCGTTCCGTCTCGCTCTGACTCACCTGCACCGATGACGGCCACCCTCTTCCTCGACGGCATGGTGTCGGACGACGGGGAGGCCATAGATAAAATGGTGGTTGGCAGCGAATGTAATGGAGGCGGGTGCAGCAAAGTTCGGCACTTCAGTTTGACAGCTCCTTCATCCTGCCCATACTACTTGCAGTCTGACTCTCTTAAATTCCAATTTGATCTTGCGACCAGGAAACTTTACATTGCAAGAATGTTTAAATTGCAATATTTTAAAAGTGAAAGAGTAAATCCAGATGTAGTAGAGAACCATGATATGACCCTGGTGGGAATTATTCTACTTCGAGGTGTGGGTGGTACCGTGTATCCAGCAAACCTGGAAGCAAATACGTGCCCGGACCAACTTGTCCGCCGGATCGGCAAACTAACGGGATCGAGGATCGGCGGTTCGTCAAACCCGCAGATCGCGATGGCCGAAGGGTCTGCGGTGCAGAATCCGTTCTTTAAACTCCCACCTCGCCTAGCTGGGAATTCCTTCGATAACGACGGTCCTGGCCGACGATGCTCAGCGGCCTCCCCCACGCGTGAGTCTTCTTGGCGCACGCTTGCCGTGAAACCCAGCTCACAACATCCGACCCTGCAGTGATGCCCGGCTCCCGGACTCCATCTTCAATCACCTGCCTTGCGGCGTTCTGGTCGTCCTGGCCTCTGCAGGAACCGACCCGGTCGCGGACGCTGCTGCGGCTGGGGCCTTGCCACACCGGGCCGTGCCACACCCGGCCGTCCGCGCCAACCCTGCCTTCATTCGCATGACGGGCGCGTCGGACGCCGACCTGGAGACGGGAGGGTGGGTTCGGGACAGGGTGCATCCGGATGATTTAGCGATGGTCAGGAGCATGCTGGATTTTGGGGCGTGCGCGACGACGTGCGGGGGCGAGTACAGGTTGTTGGTGACTGGTGGCGTGAAGGGGCCGGTGTACATATGGGTGGAGGGGAAAACATCGATGCATCGGTCAAGAGGTGGCGGGAAGGTGGTGGGCTTGACGCATGTCATTAGGGAGATCAACGGGCCTGTGTCAAACCGATATCCAGAAGCCGCGCGGAGCGCGAATGAGGAGATGGCTGGGGCGAACGCCGACGCGCCCACGTGTGTCGAATTAACAGCGAAGGAGGAGGGAGAGACTATGTACGGCGGGGATGCCATCGATGCTGGAAGAAACCCTGCACCGATATCAGCGGCGACCTCGACGCGCTCTCGAGCCACCACCGAGGTCTGCAGGCGGCAGCAAAGGCAACCTAAGAAACGACGTCAACCGCTCGTGTATCAACCTCCCTTTTCCATGGAGGAACTCGTTGACTTCCTCTGCCACGAGCTTCGGAACCCGCTCAACGGTATTAAAGGCAACCTCGAGTTTCTCATCGCGGGCCTCGAGGCGCGTAAGTCACTCCTAGCCATGAACTCCTCAACGCCGGCGAAAGAATCCGCGCTTCCCCTCGGCGCCGCGCCGAAGCTTACTGGGCCCGAGACGATGTCCTTGGCCCAGCGCATCGAGCGGCTCCGGCTGCAGCTGCAGGAGGACGAGGAGTCCGTCGCGGCCATCTTGGCCTGCTGCGCCCACTCTCGACAGGTTGCCGACGACATCCTCGTGCTCGCCGACGTTACCCGCCCGACCGTTGACGAGTTTGCAGAGGACGACGACGACAGCGATGTCCCCGATAACGGTCTCCATAACGAGTATGCGAACGGCTCCTCATCCGGCGCGCCCCGTCCCAAACACATGAAGCCTGAGTGGTTCGATCCCCGCGCCGTCGTAGCCGAGGTGGCGCGGACGCTCTCCACCCACAAGCACCTCCGCCTTCGCTCTAACATGCCCTTCGGCTCCATTCGTCTCTTGTCCGACCCGAGCAGAATCCGGCATGTCCTCCTCAACCTCGTCTCGAATGCCATCCACTACTGCGAGGTCGGCGGCACCGTTACGCTCTCGGTCGAGGAACGCGCGCCGGCTGACCTCGTTGGCAGCGCCAAGGATGAGGCAGCCGGCGACGATAACGCCACCGCGGGCGGGCTTTTTGACGACGAGGACCTCGCGGGCCAACAACAACCCAGGAACATTGCCGCTGCCGTAGTCGAATTTTCCGTTCAATACACGGACGCCGGTGTTTTGGCCGACGTTGCCGAGGCCCTCTTCCGCCGCTGCGCACGCGATCCGCATGAGAACCGGCGAGGCGCCGGGTCTTTCCTCACGCACCTCCTTGCCCGTCGTCGGTTGTCGGACCCCTCCGCCACCACGGCGACCGAGGGATCGTGGTCCTCCACCTCGGGCTCGCCGCCGCAGCAGCTACCTTCGGCAGCCGGACGCGTGACGCAGCCGCAGCCGCACTCGGGGCTAGGGTTGTTGATATCGAAGAAGCTCGTTGAGAGCCTCGGCGGCGTGTTGGAGGTTACGGGCGCGAGGGGGAAAGGCACGCGGTTCTCGTTCCACATCCCGTCGCAAATCGGGGCCGAAGAAGTTGCCGTCACCGCCGGCGTCGCTGCGAACCCGCAAATCAATGGGGCCGGGTCATCGGATAGCGGGAGCACGCTAGCGGAGGTCGGGAGTGGCGGATCAGACGAGGGGGAGGCAGACAGCGAGACGAGCAGGGAGGTGGAGGCGATGCGGCGGGTGTTGGCCGCGCGGGCGAGGGAGGATGCCGATCAACTGCCGTCGTACCGTCAGTCGGAGGAGAACATTGTTGGACACAAGATGGGTGGCGTGCCGAAAATTTGTCGGGCGCTTGTCGTGGAGGACAATGACATCAGGTGCGTCGTTATTCCTTTAGACTCTGTCCACGTTAAAAACGCATGCGTTTAACATATTTCATTACGCCTTAGCCAAACAATCCTCTGTCGCGTTTTACAAAAGATCGGCGTCGCGACCCTCTCCGCCCGCTCCGCCGCCGAGGCTCTCTCCATCCTCTGTCGCCCAGGCGGTTCCGCCATCTTACCGCCCGTGCGTCCCAGCGAAGTCGTCGACGTCATCTTCGCCGACGTTAACCTCGCGGGCGACCTGAGCGGGCTTGATCTTACGCGCGAAGTCCGTGCGCGAGAGCGAGCTCTCGCGATACGGGACGGGGACGTCGAGCTGCCAAAGGGCAGCGTTTTGATTGTGGGCGTCTCTGGGAGCTCGACGGCAAACGATGAGGCTGCGGCTATCGATTCTGGGATGGATGTGTATTTGGTGAAGCCGTGGAGATTTCAGGATATCAGCAGGGTGTGTGGGGTGGGCGAGGACTTGTAGACGGGTTGTAGGAGGCTTGGGTGTTGCCTGGCTTTCATAGTATAGAACCTTGAAGGTACCAGGCGGGGGTGGTAGTATGTGCGGGTGGGTCGCCGGATGCCGGCTTTGTCGTTGCCGGGCTTGTTATTGGAAACGAGGACGGATCTTGGTCACCTCTCCCAAAATGTTTTATGATTATTTAAATTTTTGCTTGTTAATAGTAGGGCTGTGATATCATTAATTCCTTCTGTATATGAATCTGTGGACTTCCACCTCTCCGATATCCCCATTTTTCTCATCATGATTAGTCGCGGAGTCGGTTTTAGATGGTGTTTACCACTCGCAGTCGTCCTTATTAATGCCTCCAAATCGTATGTGTCTTTCAATTCTCTCTTGCATCATGAGGTTTCCCACTCACTGTGAAGTTCTGGCGTCAACAAATCATTGATTACAGGTTTTGGTCTGCATTTTCGTTATATTTACTCCTTTGTGTTTTGCATTTTAATGCGCTACCCGAGCTCTGGGTTTGGCGCGACACATGCCATGAGACCTTACGTTGTTTCCCATCTTATTCCCAGATTACGACATATTTGTAAACCTTTTTCGTAGGTTGGAACTCGTAGGCCCTCAGATTCTGATGTTGGCGAGTTCCCAGCACTGTTTAGAGGGCAATGAAGGTTTAAGTGTTCAAGGAGCAGATGATCTTCAGGATGTGAAACTTTCCACTGGCCGTCAAAGTTCGAAGAAAATGGGCGACCAACACGAGCGCTATGCATCGCCGCTGACCTCGCGGTACGCGAGCCCCGAGATGTGAGTATGACCCCTTGTTATCCCATATGATTCTTAAATGTCCTCATCCGATTTCCGCAGGGCTCACAACTTTAGCGACGCCAAGAAGTTTGGCACTTGGCGAAAGCTCTGGCTCGTCCTGGCCAAGGCGGAACGCGAGCTCGGTTTGAAGGACATCACGGACGAGGCGATCCAGCAGATGGAAGCCAACCTTGGCAACATTGACTACGTGCTCGCGGCGGCCGAGGAAAAGCGTCGGCGCCACGACGTCATGGCCCACGTCCATACCTTTGGCGTCGCGGCGCCGAAGGCCGCGGGCATTATTCACCTTGGCGCCACCTCTTGCTACGTGACCGACAACTCGGAGCTGATCATGATGCGGGATGCGCTCGATATCGTCCTCCCTAAGCTCGCCAGCTGCGCGGACAAGCTCGCCAACTTTGCCCAGAAGTACAAGGACCTCCCGACCCTTGGCTTCACGCACCTCCAGCCCGCCCAGCTCACAACTGTTGGCAAGCGCGCGTGCCTCTGGCTGCAGGAGCTTCTCATGGACCTCCGGAACCTGTCCCGCGCCCGCGACGACCTCCGCTTTAGGGGCGTGAAGGGCACCACGGGGACGCAGGCCTCCTTCCTGACCCTCTTCGAGGGCGACCACGCGAAGGTGGAGCGCCTCGACGAGCTTGTGACTGAGATGTGCGGCTTCCCCTCCGCGTACGCCGTCACGGGCCAAACCTACACCCGTAAGGTCGACCTTGACGTCCTCTCCTCTCTGGCCTCCTTCGGCGCGACGGCCCATAAGCTTGCGTCCGACATCCGCATCCTGGCCTCGCTGAAGGAGATCGAGGAACCTTTTGAGAAGGACCAGATCGGCTCCTCGGCCATGGCGTACAAGCGGAACCCGATGCGGTGCGAGCGTGTCTGCTCCCTTTCCCGTCACCTCATGACGCTCCTCTCCAACGCGCACAACACGGCCGCGGTGCAGTGGCTCGAGCGCACGCTCGACGATTCGGCCAACAGGCGCATCACGATCCCGGAGGCGTTTCTTACGGCCGACATCGTCTGCTCGCTGCTCCAGAACATCTTCGATGGGATGGTAGTTTACCCCAAGGTGATCGAGCGGCGCATCGGGCAGGAGCTGCCGTTCATGGCGACGGAGAACATTATCATGTTCATGGTGAAGGAGGCCGGCGGGGACAGGCAGACGTGCCACGAGGAGATCAGGGTGCTTAGCCATCAAGCGGCCCGGGTAGTGAAGGAGGAGGGCGGGGAGAACAACCTGGTGGAGTTGATACGGAAGACGAAGTATTTTGAGCCCGTCGTCCCGCATCTGGGGAGGCTGCTGGACCCGAAGACGTTCACGGGAAGGGCGAGCCAGCAGGTGGAGAGGTTCTTAGAGAAGGAGGTAAGGCCGGCCCTGGCGCCGTTTCGCAAGGCGCTGGATGAGGGAGTAAAGCAGGTTGAACTTTCGGTGTGATTAAGACATCTTCGAAAAGGAAGTCGGATTTGCGTATTAATTCGTTAATAAAGTCGCTCACACCACTACTACGATTGTGGTCGAAGACGGTTAGAGTGCTACCATAGGTTTGAACAAGGAACGGCTTGGCAGGTCGTGGCGATAAGTTGGGCGCTTTTTAGGTTCGCGCTCGTCACAGGTAACATGGTTGGGCAACAGTGACTTGATGCCATTGGTTTAGTGCGAGCATTTCGTATTACTTGTTTTTCTCCATGTGAGCTAACAAAATCTTAAACTCTCAGCTGCACTCGGCGTTGTTTACAATCAACCATTTCCTGTGAAATGAGTGTTCTTTGGTACGCTGCATCTTGCGGTGATGTAGGTGGCGATCTTTGACACGCCCCTTCATGGAATTGGGCGGAGGACGATAATTAGTCTGCGGTGCATCTGGCGCTCGCGAACATTCTCCTATCAGTAGCGATCCGCTTGAATGAAGGCACGGAGGAGGGCTCCGATCTTCCAATCACGCATCATACGTGTGTAGGGGATAATGACCGGGCATCTTTGGCCTACTTCTCCAAGGATTGCCACGAGTGTCCATACGCATTTCTCGAAGACCGGCCTCGACGCCCGGGTCCCCGACCCCGCCGACGAGAACAACGGGTGCGAACTTGTGAACGGATCACGCCACCACCACCCACAATGAGCCTAGCCGCTAACAAGCTCGACGGCCATCACCAGCTCAGATCGTCGCACGAGACTATCCAGTCTGTCGAGACGGCCCCCGCTGAGCAGGGCCACCGGCTGAAGATGAAGCTTTGGGCCTCAGACGGTCGTCAGACGACCGTTGACGATATCTTCAAACCACCCGCGGCCGGCATGTCGGCGACCGGGTCGAATTTAACCATCAACGGCGCGACGGTGCGTCCCGGGGAAGCCGCGCCAACAAGCCGGTCCGCACCGTTTATCTCGGTGGAGTCGTATCTGCGCGTCGGCCTCGGTGTGCAAGGCGTGATGCGGCCACTCGCCAACACGGGTTCTGAGGCTGATCTCCGGGACACATCGGCGTCGACCGAATCGCTGGGCGTGGGCGAGAGCGAGGACGACCTGTCGTCGTCGCGGACGTTTTCCAACCTGGCGCTGGACGAAATTGGATCGACAGCGGGAGGAAACGGCGGAGGGGTTCCCAGGAGCGCGAAGTCTGTCGCGGTGGGGCCCGAGGACGATCCCATCATCGCCAAGATGCTCGAGCACCGCGTCGTGATGACGGACGTGGACCCAGAGGCCGAACGGGAGCGGCAGAAAAGGATGTACAACATGATGAGGCACACGCCGAAGTATAAGAGGCTTCAAGTCGCGGGCGCGAACTCGAGGTGGATGGACGACTCGGCCACCGAGGCAGCGGGAGGTGGGGTACTGGATTTGGATGGGCTCTTTGAGTCAACGGGAGGCGACGCCTTAGAGATGGACGAGGGGCTCGACATAGAGAGCTTCGTTGATGGAGTCACCACGGCCGGTAACCCAGACCCGGCCAGTTACGCGTCAGCACCACCACCTGCGAACTTCTTGTCACTCAAGTTCGAATCCTCCGCAATGGACACCTCCTCCGACCCAGACTTCTCCTCTCTCGTCGAGAACGCGACGTCCTCCCTATTCCCAATCCATCAGAGCCTCTGCCGACCCGGTTCAGGCTTCAAAACCGACAGCCTCGGCCGACCTCGAAAGACCAGCGCTCGCCTTATGGTCGCCCCCCCATCCCCATGCGCGTCTTACTCTTCGGGCGAGTGGGCGCCCAGCCCATCGCACCTCTCAGGTCACGACGGGTGGTCCGGCCATCCGGGCTCCCCGGGCGGGTTTTCATCGTCGGCGAGCTCGGTGTCGAACGGCGGATGCAGTGGAGGTTTAGGGATTGCGGCGAAGAGGGCATCGAGGCGGAAGGTGTCGTTCTCGACGCGTGTCCTGACGATCGCCGAGACAGCCGATGGGGTCATGCTAGCCGAGGTCGAGAGGCCGCTGGCGGATTCGACGGTGTCGCTGACGCGGTTAGACGACGGCTTGTCGCCCACGGCGGCGGCTTCTGCAACGGTGGAAGGCGATGGGTTGAGTAGCGGCATGGCGGTGTATGGGGAAACCGGTGAATTGGTAGGGTTGTCATCGGATGGATGGGTGGAAGGTGCCGGTGGCGAGGGTTCGGAAATGTCGCTCGCCGAATCCGACCTTAAGGGTAAGGTGGTGAGGAAGGGCCTCCGTTGGAAATTCCCAACTCGCCCGGCTGCGGAAAGGCAAGGTGGTGGGGAGCGGGTGTTTATGGAGAAGGTATGGAATGCCGTGATAGGACGACATTCACAAATGATTGGGAGCTGAATGGATAGTTTGTGTTTCGCTGTCTGATTTGGCGTCAGCTGCGATCTCTTCGATGGAGAATGATTCGTCCACCTTTATCACTCGATGTACAATTTAAGAGCAATCGGATACCCATACAATACACGACAAAGATTTAACATTGAATACCGTAACCATCAACGACATTGGAGCTGAGTTACCACGCTATAAATCCAGGAGCAAGTCATCAAGGAAAATGTAATTTAACGTGTATATGAACAAGCAACAAACGCGGTTGCGGCTTTACCGGTACGATGAAACATCTGCAAATATACTTCTCACTAAACAAGCCTTCTCAGGCAGCAATCCGATTAATTGTGGTCTTGTACAAGTTCCCAACGTTCGTGGATAACTTTCCGAGAGCTCCATAGTACAGCGTGTCCGTATTTCTATCCAACGTCAGCCCGTCTTCTCCTTCGAACAGAAAAAGTAAATAACTTACTGAGTGTACAGCTCGAGCCGCTGATTGACCTGATCGATCTTTCCACTAATGCGGTTGTCCAACACGAGACCAACTAGAAGCTCCTCGACATCTTGCGAGGGGATGTTGAGTTGCTAAAAACGTTAGTTATAACAATGGATTCAGTCCAACACTAACCTTGGAAACAAAAGCAATGTCGATTCTAGTATAGGGCTTGATGAGTTTGATAATGACTTGAGTTCGAATGTTCTTTAAAACGTCGTCGATGTACGCCCGAATGAAAGGGTCGTCCATAATTGTTTTACGATTTTCTATATTGTCCCATTTAATCTCTATTAAGACGAAGCAAACTTACCGCGAAGAATCTTCTCAAACTCCCGAATTTCCTTCCGCTGGAAAGCGCTGACAAGCTTTGTCATAGCTTCGATCTCTCGGTCGTTTTTATACCTATGAAAAGCACGAGATTACCAACGATTCATATGTGCGAGAGATAACGTTGTAGACGTACGGTTTTGTCTCCTGAGAATCGAAAGGATCGATTTGGGACTCCATCAGCATATTGGCGAGTACAAGATACTTCAAGCAGGTAATCCGCTGAGGGCTTCCCGCCTCGTCGTAATTCTTGAAAGCCTCGAAGAAGTCCGTCTGGGCCTTGTCCCACTCTTCTTCACAGATAATGAGCCAACCGCGAGCGAATAATGAAAATAGAGAGCATCAACTCACTCTCGCTCATATGCATCTTTCCGCCGCATTCTCGAATCACACCTTTCGATAAAGAACGTTAGAGCCTAGCGAACAAACAATAGTTTACCCATGATCCGAGGGTGGGGTATCGCCGACTTAACGCTCAGGCATTGTTGATACAAGGCCTGCAGATTCGTCAGTGTGAGAACAAAAAAGTTCAGAAACCTTTAACTTCTTGTTGTTCTTCGTCTCCGTGTGCATCTGGATTTCTAGAGCGAAAATCTCCAGCAATAGCGTCCCCTTCTTCTGATCATCAGATCCATCGTCATTCTGGCAAGACAAATGCAACTGCTTCAAAATCTGAAAGACACATTAAGCTTATCGTAATATCACTAACACCTTACCTTGCTCAAACGACCGTATTCATGCCGGTCTAGCCATAATTTCGCCAGCTTCAGATTTGTCTTTGTCCACAGGCGCTGTATACTAGACGTTTAACACACATACAACTCCTCGGGCTGTACTGACATCGTTCTTTGCCTCATTTAAAGCGTCAAGACTCACAGAATAGAATTCCTCCAAAAACGACATATCGCTCGACGAGGAAACGAAGTCCAAGATATTGTTGATGCTCTTCTCACTGTAATTCCGAGAAACGGCCTTCTGTGTGTACGTCAAGAGCGTTTTGTAGTTCTTCAACGTCTAAAGCATGGACTTAATTTTGCAAGTCACCATAAAACCTGTGGAGCTGGAATCTCACCTCATCAAAATGATTCAGCTTAAAATTGCACTTAATCATCTGTTTTAACGCCTTAAATCCCCTTTGCAAGCTTAATAACATGCTTCGCGGCGAAACATCCTACCAGTCCCCCTTCTCGGTCTCTGCGTCGACCACGCCCTGAAATTCCGCAATCGCCTCCTTCAGGTTATCCGCCTTCAACTCTACGCGATGATTAGTAAGCGCGCTCCACATGCCGAGAACGCAGCATGCATGCAATACCTTTTGCACCATAGTACTTGTTCTCCAAATCCACCTCGACTTCCTCGCCGCCTTCATCGCTCCCATACTCGAAGTCAAACTCTTCATCCTCGTTCTATACAAATCCAATTAGCCGTAAGTCGCAATCGCGAGTTCCACCATGAAATCGTCGTCGCTCATGTTGCCAGAAGCTTACGACTAGCGATGTCTAATTCAAGAATCCAAAACGTACTCCAACGGTTGCTTCATGCAGAGCGATGCTGCCCAACCGACGACGATCATAGCGCGGCGAGGCGATCCGGATCCAAACTCTCCGCACAGACATGCTCGAGACGACTCGCCGAGAAAGACCGGTCCAAAGGTTGGCGCCTATCCTGGCTCGCCAACCAGCAGTTCTGGTGCAAAGCGAGGGAGGCGCGAGCGACGGGATCGAGGCGAACGCGTCGTCACGGTCGCGAAGCCGGTCTCGACCATCATGGACAAGCTCGGGTCGGGTCAAATTGTGTTGGAAAGGCGGCAGGCCAACAGCGTGCAGACTCCGTTGTCAGAGCACACCTTGAACTCGCAACCGTCGTCAGTGAAGGTTGCCAGCAAAACTGCTGAAGGGTCTTCACGTTCATCCAGAAGCTCGACGAATGCGCAGGCGGTCGGAGCCCCGGTTATCGCGCGCCCGTTATCATCTGCGTCAAGCGTCTCAGTCTTGTCATCGCCTTCGCAGCCTTCTCCATTCAGCTCGTGCATCAAACTAGTAGATGAGAATCTGCGGCTACAGATGGAGGCGACGCAGAGGCACTTGTCGGAGCATCCCGGTTGCTTCATCGTCGGTGTGCTCGGCCGAAGGGGTGTCGGGAAGAGCACGGTCATGAACCTGCTAGCTTCACCGAATGTACCAATATCCGGAAACGTGTTCCCGACAGCGCAACCCGTCACGTCGGAGAGGAGCAAATCGGTCTCGATGACGCTCGGCATTGACTTGCACATAACGACGGAGCGAATAGTGCTACTAGACACGCAGGGGATCGTAACTCCTCGGCATCGCGGAAGAGGAAGCGTAGACGCAAGCCTGGCTTCGGAGCATTTAACGATGCTGATGTTCTCGATCTGTCATGTCGTTCTGGTTGTCTCGGACGCGAGTAAAGACGAGGACCTATGGGCTTTTCTGAAAAAGGTCGAATCAGCAAAATATCGAGCAGAGACGGGAATAAATGATGTCAGCAGTGGGGGAGGTCGGCGGGGTCGTCGCGGAGGAGGCGGGAGTGGGCGAGGGGGGACCGCTGAGCAGCATGAGGAGCTTACGGAAAAAGGCCACGGTGGAGTGGGAACTACCGCGGGGGAGTCTGTGAGCGGACCGACGAGTGGAGGCGGCATTGCGCCTGAAGACGATGTGTACTTTCCTGACATTATTTTCGTTAACAACCGATCGAAACCCGAGGACTTTGCCCCTGAATCACACGGCCGTGTTCGCGACGCGCTGACAAAGGCCTTTCGCGGCTCCCGGTTGAAGACGACGGGTGCCATCAAACTGGGAAAGTGGTTTCCACAGTACGCTCAATCGACGCCGGTCGACGAACCGAATCTCTGGTTGCTCCCTATTGTGCATTATGGATATGAGAACGGGCCCAATTCTGCGCGCCATAGCAGATCCGGAAAGCATGAAACGAATGCCCCGGTTCCCGCATCTAAAACGAGCGGGCTACAGAGCAGTGGAGGCCAAGGTGGAACGTTGGCAACTGCAGGAATGTCCCCTGGTGCTAAATTACGGCGACGTGGTCATAAGACGGCTTTATTGGATCTACCGAATGTGCTAGCGCGAATTGAGGCAAATAGAGGAGTGCCAGCTCGATTCCCGATAATGAGTGTGATGCTACGAGACACTGTCCTAGAAACCCCTCGTTACGTGGTCGTTCATCCGGGAACATCGGGACCGCTGTCGTCAGCAACTTCTGGAAGCAATGCATCGGCGACAAATACTCGGCCCATCATCGTGGGAGCGAAAAGGTTCCAGGTGTCGGAAAAAGAGTGGCTGAAAAGTGCTGAGCGTATATGGACTGCCGTCAGGAGAGGATCAGGTTCTTGAAAGGGGGGGAGGGGTTTGTGTACGGATAAATCGATTGCAGTGAGGTGCTTTTAAAGATAATCATTAATAAAGCAGGTGCAGGACTGTTTTATAATTCCATAGCCTCCAACTTCACTCTCCAGCTCTGGATTGTGTCTGTAGATGGAAAAAGACGCCTGCCAGTATAACGTCCTCCATATCAGCTTGCGTGGGAGGAGCTTAGGAAAACGACAACGAGGATATACCGAGCGGGGTCGGCATCTGGACGATCAATCATTGTATGTTTTGCTCGATATCGCGTTACGTGCTGGAATACTAAAGTCTACCAGCAGGTCTCCCAAGTCCGGTCTAAACAGACCGCCTCCGCCTTCACTGACCACTGGGGGTCCGCCAGTATGTCAGGCTTTGGTCATGACCGCATACCGGTTGAGGCTCAAATGGCCGAACTCGAAGCTAAGATTCAAGTTAAGATGAATCTCTTAGCAGGAGCGAAGGTAGGGCTTTTGGGGCTGGACTCTTTCTGATCACGCGCTGTAGTCTATGCTGTTGAGCCTGACGGACCAAAATGCACGCGAGCAGTGCGAAGCGTCAAGTAAGTCGCTTTTTGCTGATATCAAATTGAGTATCTTCAGTCATCGAGGCTCAGCGTGAAATCGAGTTTCTCGAGTCCCGTATGCGGGTTCTACAACAAATGGGTACGCAATCGGAAGGCGAGCCCGACGGCAACAGCAACCTTAGCGCCCCGGGCATACCGCCGAGGTAATATTACCCATGACATTACAGTTCTAATGGCGTCATAGGTCCACCTCGTTCGAGAGTTCAACTTTCGGTAAACTCGGCTCCTTATTATCTGTCTCGTTCTGACAATGCGGTAGACCTTGTTACATACGCGTCCACGATCACGTCCGAGAAAGTGCGTTTTCGAATGAAGGAGGTGCGCTACAAATTGGAGACAGAGCAAAGGATGAAGGTGGGTACGGAGAACCTGCTGTCAGTCGTTGGGAAGGGGGGAACTTCTGGTGGGGATCCGAGGATGGTTTTGGAACTGCATGAGAAGCTAGCCGAGTCTGCGGCGAAGATATTGGCGTTGACCAAAGCTGACCATCGATACGCGGCATTGTATGTGGCTACGGGTGAAGAAGATGACACGCTCATGGGTGAGACTCTTACTATGCTTTGTAATTGAATGTCTTAGACGTGAGAATTAAATCGTCGGGTCGGCTGAAAATTAGTTTGATCGGCGCGACGAACTTGCCGGGACGGCCGTCCCTACAGACAGACGTCTTCGCGGTCGTTAACATTGATGGCAAAAGAAAGGCGGCGACAAAGCAGAAGGCTAATCGATGGGATGAATCTTTTGAAATCGTCGTCGACAAAGCTGTTGAGTGCGAGATAGCAGTCTACTCGAAGCCAAATAACAATCTGTGCGCATTATCTTGGTTTCGCATCTCCGAACTTGTCGAGGATTTGAGAATCAAGTACAAAGGCAATCCACCGCTAAGTTTGCTTGAGTTTCCAAACATTTGGTTGGATTTGGAACCCTCTGGCCAGGTTTTGGTGAAGCTCAACTTTGGTGCGTCCGATTTAAACATCTTCGGTGCCTAATGCTTACCCAGTTCCCGGGAACGGCAAATTACCCGACATTGTGTCCCTTCCGAGGCGTGGCGCCGTTCAGAAAGCGTTTCCTCGCAATGGACACAAGTTTTTTCACTACTCGTCATATCATCTCATACAATGTGCTGTTTGCAATGAGAAGCTTGGAAGTGCAGAGGGATACCGATGCGCAGGTAACGAATGAGCGGAAGCGTACCCTATATAACAATTCAAGGCTGTCTCTACACAATTCACGCAAGATGTTATAATGATGTTATAACGAAGTGCCTTAGCGTAAATGATATAAAAACAGTGAGGATATTCTCTGAGAAGATCGGAACTAAGACCTTTTACAGGCCCCTCCGGGACGAGACTTGAATACCGGCCAGCTGCTGAAGTACAAGATACCGCATCGCTTTGAGGAGAAGCGAAACATCAGTATTGACTTCTGCATGCACTGCGGGACGGTCATCACTCCAACGACAAAGATGCATCGATGCTCTGATTGCGGGAAGTGCGCTCATAGGGAATGCTCGCCTTTGGTGCCCTACTTTTGTGGGCTAAAGCCGATCGATGCAAAAATATTGATTGAAGCCTTTAAAAATGCGGAGGACGCTGTGCATAGAACAGAGCTTGAGGCCGCCGAAAAATATCGACACGATCTCGAGGAGAAGCAGTTGATGGTGGGAATGAAGGACAGAACGATCACTTCGAGTCTCCGACCGGGCGTTGGTAGCTTATCCGACGCAACAGTTGGCACGAGCCCCAACGTCGCGACTGGGAATATGGATGCCTCCTCTGTGTCAAGCAGCATGAGGGTTGGCGTTGATAGCTCCGCCGCGCCGTCAGGTGAAGAAATGATGTTACGTCTGCGAACTGAGTTACTTTGTAGGTACTAAAGCGGCCATGTCGCAGGAACATTACTCTTCGCAGCGCAAACCCGATGGAGTCCGACCTTCGCCTTCCTGGAGTTACTTCGAAATGTCCGGTCGCGGGCGATACCACAAACCGCAATCGCCCAGAGATGTCGGATCGCGACCGCCTCCTCCGCCCTTGCCTGTCCCACAAGTATCACCAAAACCGGCCGTCGCTGAGGCGTCCTCGGAGCAGCGTCTGCCTTTGCAACCTCCACAACGGAAGTCAAGTCCCCGTGCCTCCTCAATTCCTATATCAACTGAACAGCTTCAGCCGCCGCAACGAAACTCAAGCCCTCGGACGAGCCCGGTGGCACCAGAACCTCGGCAGCCTAGCCCCAAAGTTGCGGTTGTTGCTGAGCCTGAAGATGAAAGAAGTACGGTAGATTCTTTCAATCAGGCGCACCCGGAAGCATCAACAGCGTCGACGGAGAAGCCAGAACCTTTAGCAGCATCAACAGCATCAACAAAGAAGTCGAGTGAATTCGACTTGCCCCATCCCGCGGCGCGACCAGCGGAAAAGTGGAGCCAAGTTGACTCCTTCAATCGCCCAGCGCGACCGGCCGAAGAATGGAGTCAAGTCGACTCGTTTAATCGCCCCGCGCGGCCAGCTGGCGAGAAGGAGCAGGTCGATCTGCGTAATCGCCCCGCGCCAGCAGAAGAGTGGCAGCAAGTGGAGTCGCTTAACCGGCCTGTACCGCCGGTGCACGACCAAGCGGAAGTCTTGAAGGCGGCAGAAGAAGCAAGGATCGCAAACGAGATCAAAATGCTCAGGGAGGCGGCTGCCAAGAAGGACGCCGATCGGCGGGCTATGGAGGAGGCCCTCAGGGCAAAACGAGCAGCTGAGTTAGCGAAAATGAGAGAGATGAAGAAGCAGGAAGAAGAGCGGAAGAAGTTGATGGCGGCAGCAGCGACTGCCGCTCCGATAGTCAAAAGGGATGTCACTATAGACGACTTCAACTTCCTTGCTGTGCTTGGTCGGGGTGCTTTTGGTAAAGTGATGCTCGCGCAGGAGAAAGAATCCGGAAGACTGTATGCTATCAAGGCCCTGAAAAAGGATTATATTTCCGAAAGTGGCGATGTTAAGGGGTATTTGAAAGGCCGAAGACAAAAATTTAAAGTTTCTTCAGCGCTAAACTCGAGCGTCGCATTTTCCAAACTGCATCGGTCGCCCAACACCCGTACCTGGTAAATTTGCATTCCTGCTTTCAATCCCCCGAACGGATTTTTTTTGTCATGGAGTAAGGATCAAAATTTTTCAATGGATTGATCATAACGTTTTTGTAGGTATGTGAGCGGAGGCGATTTAATGTGCCACATACAAGAGAAAAGGCGATTTAGTCAAGGGAGGGCGAAGTTTTATGCTTGCGAGGTTTTGTTGGTGCTCGAGTTTTTCCACAGTAAAAACATTATTTATCGGTGAGTAGATGTGTGCTTTGCAGTAAGGTAACTCTGGTCCTAGCGATCTTAAACTTGACAATATCCTCATGGGACCTGATGGGCACCTAAAGGTTTCGGAGTATGCTTTATTTATTACGCTGACAGAGAAAAAAAAAAATAATCCGTAGGTAGCCGACTACGGGATTTGCAAGGAGGACATGCCGTATGGCGCCACCACTCGCACTTATTGCGGCACTCCGGACTACATGGCACCTGAGATTTTGGCACAGAACAAGTACGACAGAGCTGTGGATTGGTGGAGTTTCGGGGTCCTGCTTTATGTCATGCTCGTCGGGCGATACCCATTCCATGGAGAGAAGGAGAGTGACTTTCTCGACTCGATTATGAGCGACTCAGTCGAATACCCGAGTAACATGCCTCCAGATACCTTGTCTCTTCTTGTTGGGGTAAGGCGTTTCGTGGCGTTTATACATTAACGATGCCCTTGCAGTTGTTAAATAAAGATCCGACGCGACGTCTGGGAGGTGGGAAGTTAGACGCCGAAGAGGTTAAGAGACATCCTTACTTTAAAGGGGTGAAGTGGGAAGCGTTTATGAAGAAAGCGGTGCCGCCGCCGTGGAAACCCACTATTGTAAGTGGTTCTTACCCCCCCGTCTTGTTTACTAATTTTGTCAGTCGAGCGCCACGGACATATCAAACTTCGATAAGGAGTTCACGAAGGAACCGCCAACCCTTACTATTGTTCGGACTTCACTGCAACCGGAGGACCAGAAGCAATTTAGCGACTTTGACTACGTTGCAGACTGGGTGTGGATGACAAGAGCAGCGCCTTTGTCTTCAACATAACGATTCGTATACCTTCGCAGACCTTGATGACGCATATGGTTGCATTTCGCTTCTGTTCTCGTTAGGCTGTACCATAATTTATATCCCAATCCATGGCAGATAGATATTTGCAGACAATAGAGACAGTACTTTAGAGGGAGTCGCATGCGCGTATATATTCTATATGATTTAAGCCAAAAAGGGAAAAACCCAATGTCCAATAGGTCATCCAAGTAATCGCTTCGAACACCCACAAGGTTATTGCCAGGATGGCTTAACTGAAGAAATGTTGGTCGAGTTGAAGTCAGAAAGAAAGGTGAAGGCGAGACAAGGATTCACGCTACGAGATGGGTGAATAGTGCAAGGATTACGCGCAACGAGATGGGTGAATGGTGCCAGGACGGCACAGCAGTTGCACAGGTACGCCGTAAATCGCTAAACCATTTTGCGCTTCTTCATGCTTTCGTGAATAATGGACCAAAGCAATTTCAGCTCGCGCGAGGGCAGTCTTGAAAGCTCCTTCCTCGCTTCGTTCCGCTTCTGCGAAAGGTCGGCCCGGGCTGCCAAAAACGGACCTTATTGAAGGAAAGCAAACATGAGTAATGAGATTGACGGAAAAAAAACATGAGTAATGAGCGGAACAGGAAAGAGAAAGTATTTACCGCTCTTGTCCCTCCTCCTCGTCATCTCGTCATACACGTCCGTCGTAACCTCCGCCATCTGCTCATCTGTCAGCTTGGCAATCCTACTCCTCCAAGCAGCCACGTTGGCCGCCTCCCGGGCCTCCCTCGCCTCCTTGCCCTCTTTTTCCTTCTTCTCCCGCTCCTTCTCACCCTTCCTTCTCTCCCGGTCCTCCTTCTCCCTCTTGTCCTCCTTGCTCTTCCTCTCCCGCTCCACCTCCACGGCAACGGGCACGACCACGATCCCGCCCGCGGCCCGCCGCCCGGCCTCGTGCTCCGCGTCGTCCCACAGCCTCCACAAGTCCTGCGACGGCATCGCCCTCATGAGTTCCTCCACCCTCGCGCTCGGCGGCGATACACCAACAACTCCCTGCTGCGGCGCCGTGTGCGCCCGCACGATGTGCCTCCCCTTAACGCCACCGGGCGCAGCCGGTTCGGCAAGCGCATTATCGTCGTCGGCCCCACCCTCAACTGCGTTCCGGAGCGGGGAGCCCTCGGACCCCATCGGGCTCGCCTGACCGCTCCCAACGCTCCCGACGA
The DNA here is from genome assembly GCA_027600665.1 of Irineochytrium annulatum. Taxonomy (NCBI): domain Eukaryota; kingdom Fungi; phylum Chytridiomycota; class Chytridiomycetes; order Chytridiales; family Chytridiaceae; genus Irineochytrium; species Irineochytrium annulatum. The sequence continues at coordinate 8,208 of JADGJL010000124.1, read as the reverse complement.
GCCCAATCACGCCGGTCCGCTCGCTTACAGCCGCGAGAACCGACGCCGCAAAGTCCCCGTACTCGCCGCCATCTCCGGCCAGCCCGCCACGACTCGACTTGGACCCTTTCCGCCCGGCCACGTTCCCGAACATCGGGCCGGCAGCGTCACCCGCCACGTCGACGTCGTCGACCGCGTCCTCGTCATCGCTGCCTCCGCCAAGCCCCCTCCTGGCGTTCCTCCTACGCTCCATCTCCACCGCCAAATCCCTCCTTAAGGCCGCAAACTGCGGGTCCGGCAACCCGCCGAGCCTCGAGCGCGAGATCGTCCTGTCCGGGTCGTCGTCGTCGGGGTGGTGGGACGGCGCGGCGTTAAGGGCCGTGGCCGACTGCGACCTCGCGAGGAAGGCCGCCGAGGCCGGGGACGGGGAGATGGCGGCCGGCGCCGTGAGCGACGAGAGTGAGGCGGAGATGGCCATAGGGCTCGGGCCGGAGGGGTTCGAGGAGACGGCGGCGAGGTTCGTAACCGAGGCCGGCGTCGGGGACGCGGCGCTGGTCGGGGACGACTGGGCCAACATGGAGGCCGCCGCCGGTCCTGCGCCGACGGGAATCATGCGAGTCGGGAGGGAGGAGAGGGACGAAGATGAAAGCGACCTATTGAGGCTTGACCCCGCGGCCGGTTGAAGTAGCTGAATGCCGTTCGGATTAGTGGACGACGGGGAAGACGACAGGGGCGACGAGATGGCGGCCATGGCTTCGGCGGCCGCCGCGTTGCCCGGTGCAAATTTAGCAGCGCGGAGAGTGATATCCCGCGCTAGCAAAGGCTCAGACCCTCCGTTGCGTTCGGCGTTGGTGCTGTTGCTCCTCGACAGGCCCAACGAGATAACGGAGCCGGCGCGAGAGCGGCCAAGGGTGTCGATGCCAGGGATGTCCCTCCGGAGCGCCTCGGCGTCAAGGTCGTTTGCCAAGATCCGAAACTGGTCGTTAGACATCAGTGAGAGGCGGGAGGCCGCGGAGCCGCCGCCTGTCGCGCGAGTCTTCTGACCCGCAAACTCATACGCGGCGAGTAGGGCCCCGACGGGCGTCCGTCGCCGGTAGCTTTCGGATGACACCTGGGCGGCAAGGTCGGCAACTTGAGCGTCGGTGAGGCGTGCAAGCCGTTCGGCCGCCAAGGTCGAGCTGACCGATGGTGCCGGTGATGCCGATCTGCTCGGCCGATCCAGGGAGTGGTAGACTTAAAGCCAATCGTTAGTCTGAAGCATTCAGCGGCAATAACACGTACTATTCGGTGAGACTGGCCGCTGGGTGGCATAGTGATGCGGCTTTGCGTGAGGGTTAACCACGTCGGATGGTGGAGGCGGAGATGCAGACGTTGACATCGAAGGAAGAATGTTGTTGTTATTGTTATTCCGCTTGCTTCCCTTTCTCGACAGCGACGTGGTCGGGTTAGAATGGTGTGGATGCAGCATACTCGGCGAGGCAATTGGCGGTGGGGCCGCAGGCGACAGCCCTCCGGATCCCATCATGTTGGAGGCGGACTGCTGCTTTGAGACAGGCTGGTGAGTCGACGACATCGAGTTCCTCGAGGCCCGGCTGCCGATGCTGCTCCGGCTGCGGGTCATCCCCGTCGAGCGACCATGATCGGAACCACCGGTGATTGTCGGCGTCGAGCTGCTGACACTACTGCTGCTGGTGCTGCTCGAGCTCAGGAACGAGAACAGCTTGTTGTTCTTGAACCACCCGCCGCCGCCCTTCTCCCCGGCTGCGACAGATCCGTCCCTCGAGTTCGTCTTCGTTGGCATGACGGGCCACGGCCACGGTCCCGGCAGCGGCACTTCGGATCCGGCAAAGGCCCGCTATATATGATCGATCAGCGACGGGAGAGCCGATGCACGAGCGTTGGCGCTGACGTCTGGGGTCAAGGTCGGGGGCGATGCGAGAAATGGCTGGCAGGCGTGGGAGAGCCTCTTCGGGTCCGTGTTTCGTTCTCGTGGATGTCGGCGTGAGGGCGGCCGGCCTGTGGAACACAGGGGACCAAACGGTAAAAGTTGCCGAGCCACTCTCACCTGATACCTGAGACCCCATTAACTTCAATCGCCATCGATCATTATCAACTCGTAAACAGTTGGAAAATAGGAACATTTTATGGTTGGAGATTGGAGAGAACGGACGTAGTTGCTAGAATTCACCTGCCTTTCCCTCTTCCTCTTCGTTACTGATGGCGCCGCGGGGCTGCACCGGGGGGCCTGAGCACCCGGCACGCTAGACAGGGGCAGCGACCGGGAGGCCCTGGGAAACTTGACTAGGTCCCTAAAACTCCGATCTCTTTGGGATGTCGTAAGTGATCGCTATGTGCTGGAATTATCCGCACGGCGCTCGTATATAAGAAGGCAGCCAACGACCCTGACTCAACTGCCTTTCCACAATGCCCATCGTCGAGTCACTCTACACGGTCTATCGCTCCATCCTCTTCAGCGCGGCCGGTTTGGTCTCATGGACGAAACAGGGCTTCGAAGGGAACGCCGCCAACTTCACACCGGGCGCGTTGGACGTGGACCTCCAGGATAAGATTGCAATAATCACAGGTGGGAACTCCGGGTTGGGCAAGGAGGCCGTGAGGGAGCTGGCCAAGCGCAATTCCTCCGTGTACATGCTATGCCGCGACGCGAAAAGAGGGGGCGAGGCCAGGTCGGAGATCGTCGAGGAGACGGGTAATGAACGGATATACCTGGAGGTTTGCGACTCGGCTATGTGTTTCTCACCGCATCGGCTGCTAATCGGGTTTTACAAGGTGGTGGACGTGTCCCGGCCGCGTCAGATCGCGGACTTCGTTGAGCGCATCTCGAAGAAGCCCGACGCCAAGCTCGACATCCTCATCAACAACGCCGGCATCCTCCCCGCGACCTGGAGCGAGACGCCCGACGGCATCGAAGCCGTATTTGCCACCAACACGCTGTCTACCTACGCCCTAACGAGATTGCTCATGCCATTGCTTGAGCGGAGCGACGACCCGCGCGTCATCAACGTGTCGTCGGGCGGCATGTATAACAAGCGTCTGGACCCGGCGGGCGCCGGCGCGGCTATCTTCTCGAAGTCCGCCTTCGAAGGGACGCTGGCGTACGCCCAGACGAAGCGACAGCAGGTGGAGTTGACGGAGTACTGGGCGACGAAGCACCCCAAGGTCAGGTTCTATTCCATGCACCCAGGTACATCCGCATATTTGTTACATTTATCGCACTGACACCGTGAACGTATCAGGTTGGGCAGACACCACTGGCGTGCGAACGTCCCTGCCCGGATTTTACAGTCAGATGAAGGCCCGCCTGAGGACCGCGTCGCAGGGTGCGGACACGATCGTATGGGCGGCTGTCACGAAGGAGAAGCTGCCGAGGTCTGGCGCGTTCTTGTTTGACAGGAAGGAGGAGAGGCAGCACGTTACGTTCGGCGGCACCGTCGCCGCGCCAGGAGACATCGACAAGCTTGTAGAACATTGCGAGGAGCTGTTGAAAAAAAGTACCACTGCGTGAATTTTCGGCACATTTCGTTCAATCGCTTGCTATAGTTAGTTTACATAAGCTTGACAAACGCGCCTCTTCTTGCTTATTTACACACCTCTATGCCTTTCGGTCTACAGTGTCGGCGATCGCTCAGGACAACGTGGATATCAATGCATTCAATGCATTCATGCAAGAAAATGCTTGTATTCGAAATGCTTTGAAAAACAGCGCCGCATAACATCCAACAGGCCCCGCCACCCGGTAGCCATCAAAACAACCCCGACCCTGTCCTCCAAAACCTCATACACCGATCCTTCACCCCCTCCCAGCTCAATATGTCGGGCCGCACGTCCAGGAAAAACGACGCCGGCTTGTCCGGGTCCGACTGCTGTCCCGAGTAAAAGTCTATTACATAACGCACCGTTACGCCGCACCGATCCACAGTCCAGTCGTGGCGATCAAACGGTAACGTGTAGCCAACGAGATTAAGAAGACGGGCCTTTGGGGTGTACTGGCGCGGCTTGCCTTCGAATTTGAGCAGGCGTGGAGTTTTGCAGGTTCTTTATGGAGGAGTGTAGTGTCAAAACTCCAAAATAGAAGTAGCAGTGCTTCGGATGTATACAATACTGACTGCTCATGCATGCCTTCCCACTCCATGATCTTCCGCCAGCACTGCTCGTTCACGGCGTTATGGATGGGTACAACAACACCCATATCCTTCTCGTGTGGGCTCCAGTTTTTCCGCTTCATAGCCTGATATGCAACCGTCGCATTAAAAAAACGCGAAGAAAGCAAATAATCGAAGTAAAGCAACTCACGTTGAAGAACATCTGCAGTCGCCAGCGGGATGTGAGGGAGACGATCAGCAATCGTCCAAAGCCATCGTCGCCGCGATACATGCCTGTTCCGAAGGGTATATCCAGTTTTTCCCTTCAAACCTCCCTGCCATCGGGATCGAGCTGACCTCTCGCTCAGTCGACAGGCGCTCCCGCTGGCCCTGCGCCGGCGCTTGTCCCGGTGACGGCATGTTGTTCAGGGTCGCCAGAACGTCCGGGTCCGCGTCAGCATTATATGGACAGCTCGTGGCGTCCAGCGGGATCGGTGGGTGATCCGGGGGCAGGTCGCGGACCGGCGTCGTTGACTTCATCGCTGGGTCCGCTGTTGTCGGCTTGGTCATTTCATTACAGGATAACCGTCTTTTTCTTCGACGCAATCTTGGTGCGAGTCTGATCGCGGGCCGCCGAAATGGAAGGAAGGGTCACCCGGGCGCTGCCGGCGCTCGACGGGGCGGCCCGACGGCGACTCCTGAAGATGCGCCTGGACAAGCTAGAGGAGGACAACTCATCGGCCGCGACGGACGTCGTGGAGGAGTGGACCGTCGACGCCGACGGCGGGGAGCACACCACGAGGCGCGGGAAGAGGATGCCCCTGGCGGATGATGCCGACGGTGACTCATTGCTGCTCAATATGTCACCCGCGTCATTATGCTGAAGCCCGTCCTGCAGCTTCGAGGAACAAGAAGAAGTCGACTGGGCGGAGGAACTTGTATCAGAAGAAGAACTTGATGGCGCTCATTGAAGACCTGGTGCGTCTTGTCAACCCGCTTGGACAGTTCTCGTACTCATATCCCGTCGGAAGTGTAGTAACATAAGCATGTAGAAGCATGCTCCGCCGGATGTCCCGACGTATCTCACCGCGGCAATGGGTCCTTCCAGGTACCCTGCGCGCAAGTTCTGCACGGTTTGCGGGTTTATGTCGAATTACGAGTGCATGAAGTGCGGAATGCTTTATTGCTCGTTGAAGTGCAAGGGTACTCACGAGGAGACAAGGTACATAATGTTACATAGGCGTGATCTCTTTATCTAAAGTCGTCTTTGCTGTAGGTGCTTAAAATACACCAGTTAATTTATGAATGAATGTATGCGTTTTAAATGTTTTGCTTGCTGGATGCTAGGTGGTGGAGCGTTATCATTGGAAGGAGGTCCGCGAAAGCTTTACGGAATCCTTTGTACTTTTTAAAAAAAAAATATCGTAACAGTTTAAAATATATGTACTTACAGGCCGTGGCAAACTCCCTAACGTTCGTTCGCTTCTTAATCTTCCAAGGTTTCCAACAATATGAGCTCGTAGCGATGCTGTCCTTCCGTTCCGGATTACGCTTTGAATCACCTCCTCGTTCAGCGCGTTGTCCTTCTGCAGCAAATTGTCCGCTGACACGTCCTGGCATAAGCTGCCAAACGCGAGCCTAACGATGCCCCCAACCGTCGTCACGTTCTTCAATCCCTCCCTATGCGCCTCCCTGAGCGGCAATCCCATAACCCTTATGCTCTTCAAGCGCTTAAGCGTCGTCATCGACCCCTGCCGACCGCCCGCACCCGCCGTCGCTGCTGCCGCCTCCTCACGCGCCGGTCCATCTTCTTCCGCGTCCAGGTTATACCGTCGCAGCAAGATGTACAAATTCATGTTATAGAACACCCAACCGCCTCCCGCCGCCACCACCATCACGATAAGGGTCAGCATGATCAGCAGCGCGCTGAAGCTCGACCGCTGCCGCACCTGGTACACGAGGCCCTCCGTCTCCCCGATCCACGCGTATCCGCTGTCGTACCCGTCTTCGTTGACGTTCTCGTCGGCCGTCGGAGCGGAGTTTGTGGACGGTGGCACGCCTCCACCGATCCACGAGTTAAAAGACCGCTGCACGAGAGCATTGATATCCGCGCGCGTGATGTTGTACGTCGGGTTGTACCACTGCGCCGGCAATGTCGTCTGATCGATGAGATCCGCCGTCTGCGAGTCGACATATCCGAATATCGGCAACGGCTCGGGGACGAACTGTGTCACGTTGCCAGTGCTCTCTACGTTGTCAAACAAGACGAAACCCTGGCCCGGCGTGACCTGACATATGAGGCCGTAGATGTTTGGGCAGAACTGACCGGAGGGTCGGCCGATGTTGGCGCCAGCGAGGTACGCGTCCGTCGTATTAGACCCGAACGCACATAGGACCGCGTCAAGTTGTGCCATGGTCGCGCCGTTGTCCCCCGCCGGCATGATGGTTAACCCGAGCATGTGGATGTTGGAGTAACCCGCATCAACGCCCAGATCCTCGATCGACGACGCAGTGGACAGACCGACGGTGAAGTTCCTCACGAGGGCGAACGCGCCGTCCAGGTGGTTCACGTATATCCTCCCATTCGTATGCACCGTCCTGCAATCCGCCACGGCGCCCACGGCCACGACGGCTTGCGGCGGGTATGCCCACGCCCCGGCCAGTCCGTCCGGTATCAACATCCCATTATCCGTCAGCCTCATCCCCGAAGCCGCATACCCAGACAGCAACGACTGCCTCGCGCTGATGTTCAGCACCTGCACGCTCGGCCCGGCGTTGGCACCAGCTCGGATGTTCCGCGTGCTGATGACATCGTAGTAGGCCGAGACGTTAACGACGGCCGGCACGGATCCCACAACAACCTCCTCGACCGTGACGGGGACAATGGTGAGGATTGATAGCTGCTCGAAGGCGAGGACGGAGAGGAAGAGGGTGCCGACGAGGGCGCTGACGCCTCCTAAGCGCATGTGGGCCGAGTGGAGGGTCGAGGTGAAGAGGGCGCCGGATCGCATCTCGATGAGAAGTTCCGCGATGGAGACGATCCGCTTGAGGGACCTGCGCGCAAATGGGTCGAACGACGTGATGGTGATGATGTGGGCGATTCGCGCGATGACTAGGAAGGCAGCCTTGAAGAAGGCCAGGATGAAGAGATTCGTCCAACTCGTCGACAGCGGTATCTGCATCGGTTTAGGCTAGCGAGTTCGCTTTCGGGACGAACCTCGATTACGAGCGGCAGACTGATGATGAACATGGTTGCTGGAGCGGATGAGGATTGTCAAAGTTCCTTGATGGGCTACACCACAAGAGTTCTGAGCAGATAAGCAATTATAGGGACTTAAAATGCCAAGATCGTCCAGAAAGACAGAATAAAGGCCTTGGAAAAGATCTGTAATATTGAAAATGAAGACACGGGAATTGCACGAAGCGTCGAGCGAACGATGATGGAAAAAAAATGCCGTGAATTTGCTGGCGTTGTGTTGCCAAAATCCACAGTGTATCTACATGTCAAACCGCACGGAGAACGTGTCTGCCATCCAGCTAACTCCAAAGGACCTGTGCCGGTTCCGTTAGTTTCCTGAACACCGCGTGTGCGGCAACAAGTAACAAGATGCAAACCTGAATCCCTTAGACTTTGTGTGCCGCAATGTCGACGACGACGACGTGCTCCGCACCACCGAAGCGGCCGGAGTCGGCCCTTCTTTAGCCGTCCTCTGTCTCCAAATCGTCGAGGCCGTCATCCACCGGGATGAAATGAAGATGAAGGCAGACGACTTCGAAGACTTCGGCGGTGGAGAGGCCGCTACGACGGCCGACATGTCTTGGACGGAGACAACGGACAGGTTGGTTGATATCGCATCCTCAACCAGCTCCGGCAAGCCCGTGATGTCTTTGCCCCTCACTTCGAGAACCGGCTCGATCGACGAAGCGATCGAGAAGCGACATGTGGACGCAGTGTCGTTAAGGGAAGACGGGCCATCGCCGTACGATTCGAGAATCGCCGTTGGCGACGGAGAAGGCCCATCAATGTCGTCAACAAATTCCGTCGTTTCGTCGACATCGTCCGCTTCCGGCACCGCATCATGCCCAGCCCGCTCCTCGACATCGTCACCAGCCTCCTCCTTCTCCC